>VMDO01003945.1:0-133667 GCA_007922755.1 Pedetes capensis
GGTAAGTCTAAGGTTCAATGTGTTTAAGCTAGCTAAATGGCTTAATGCAAGATCAATTTTATAAATTTTCTGTGTGTGCTGGGATGTGACCCAATTATTATGAATTATTATTATTAATAGGAATATTTTGCATATTCCATTCATTCAAGCTTATTGATTATAATGTTCATGTCTTCTATATCCTTCCTTATTTTTCAGTTCTATCAATTACTGTTAAAATTTCCCATCATATCATGGATTGTTTATATTTTCATTTACCTCTGTTTTTGTTTTAAATATACTGAAGCTACCTTATTAGTCACATATAAGCTTACTATTAGAGTATTACATCTTTCTGGTAACCTGAATCTATGTATCATTTTTCAATGCCTCTCTTTATCTCTAGTAATGTTTCTTACCAAAATGTCTATTTTTTTTTCTAGTCACCAAGCAGTTTGTCTCTTTTTCCTCTATGCTTATGAAGTGAGGATGGGTCTTGTGGGACTCACCCTAAACCTATAGAATCTGATACTCCAGGTAGTTAGTGTTAGAATTGAATTGAATTATTAGATACCCAGTTGGTGTCTGGAAGGCTGGAAAACTAGTTGTTGGTATGGAAAAAACATACACTGGATTTCAGAAGTGAGAAAAAAAAACACTCCATTACTGTATTAAATAAGTCAAAGTTTGATTATATTTACCAATAAATTGCCCATTATCTTGGCTCATCATTCCCTCTTGCATTTTAGGCCTCATATCTGGGTTCATTTGATTTCTGGCTGAAGTACACTCTTTAGAATTTCCTCTAGTGAAATGCTTGCTGTTGTTGTTGTTGTTAGGTGCAGTGGGGTCCTGTCCAACTCACAGCCACCCTTATAGGGTTTTCAATGGGTGATTGTTTCCGGATTGCCTCAGGAGTGGGTTACCACGTCCTTCTCCCGTTTTTGTGGTGCTGGGAATCGAACTCAGGACCTCAGAGACTGCACAGTGGCGCTCTACCAACTGAGCTAAATCCCAGCCCTAGTAAAAGGCTGCTGGTAACAAAATATAATAGATTCTGTTTGCCTGAAAATATTTGCTTTGCCCTCATTTTTCAAAGACTATTCCTGTAACACACAATTCTAGTTTGACAATTACTTTTTCAGCACATTTGAAGTATTATTCCACTATGCCATGACAAAGAAGAAGGAAAGAAGGAGTTATGATAACAAGAAGCAGAGGTTGGAGTGATGTGAGATTATAAGAAAAGCCCAGCAGCATCTAGATGCTGAAAAAGGCAAAGAAACGAATTCTTTCCTATGAGTCTTCCAAAAGAATGTGTCTTGATGACTCACTTTAGCTCCTGACTTCTATAACTGTGAAATTTATGTTGTTGAAAACCATGGAGTTTGTGGCGATTTTGAAAGGGGAACCAAGAGCAAAAGGGTCTAGGGAGCCATGGATGGTTGTGGAAAGCAAGGCCTGGCAGAAAAACCATTTAGAACCAGGTTTTCATTTAAAAAGGATATGCTTTATTTTTACTGGCCCTCCACTGTCACCAAGTAGAAAACAAATTGAAACATTATTCCTAGGGGATTGGGCAAGGATATGTGCCCTCTTGAATCAGTTTAGGGGTCAACCAGAAACCCAGCTGAACCAGCCAAACACCAAGGATAGTTAGGTTTTAAAGATCCGACTCTAGACGTTACCAGAAGGCCCCTACAAGGCTACAAAGTCAGGCCCCCTCTGTTACATCCAGAGGCTCTGTTCTTGCTACTCTCACCTCTTACTTTCACCTTTTCCCCACTTTTGTTTTTCCTCACCACTTTCAAGTTTCTCACTGGTCTAAATAGAACTTTCTCTTTTTTTTCCTTCAATACTGGGGAGTTGAACCCAAGACTTCATGCTTGGATGCCCTGCATGTGCTGTACCACTGAGCTGTACCCCAGCTCATTTTTTTTTTTTTTACGAGACAGGGTCTTGCCAAATTATACAGACTACCTCTGGTCTCAAACTTGCAATCCTCCTGCCTCTTCCTCCCAAGTAGCGGGGATTACACGAATGAGCCACTGTGCCGGGCTCTAAATAAAACTTTCACTTTCATTTACCTTATGCGGCTTCCTGGAATCATCCTTGATTTGTGGAGCCAGGAACCACAGAACACTGCACACCAGGACCAAAGAAGACCCTCAAACCATCTCTAGTAACAATTTGTTACAGCAGTAATAGGAAACTGCTATCCAACCAAAAATTACCAGGTAGGCAAAAAAGAGTGAAATTAGTTCCCATAATGAAAATAAAAACAATCATTCAAAACCAACCCAGAAACGACAAGATCACTAGGCAAGAACACTAAAACAATTATTATAAATGTATTCCACACTTGTTGTTTGGTGATACTGAGTCAAGTCTGACTCACAGCAACATTCACAGGGTTTTCAATGGCTGATTGTTTTGGAATTACTTTGGGAGTGGATTGCTACATCCTTCTCCCGTTTTTGTGGTGCTGAGGATCAAACCCAGGTCCTCAGAGAATGTGGAGCAGCACTCTACCAACTGAGTATTCCATACATAAGTAGATAAATGAAAGGTATAAAAAAGACCTAAACAGAGCCAGATGTGGTGGCATATGCCTATAATCCCAGTATTCGGAGATAGAGGCAGAAGGATTGTAAATTCAAAGCATCATGAGCTACATAGCAAGATCCTCTCAGAAGAAAGAGAAAGAGAGAGAGCGTGCGAGAGAGAGAGCGCAAGAGAGGGAATAAGACACACAGAGAGAACAAATATAAATGAAAGGGAGGAAGAAAGGAAGGATGCAACCTGGATGCAGTGGTGCATGCCTGTAATCCCCAGGATTTGAGAGGTGGAAGCAGGAGAACCACAGGTTCAAGGACAGAGACAGCCTGTGTAATTTAGCAATACCATGGCTCAAGATAAAAAATTAAAAAGGGGCTAGGGGTGTGCCTCCATGGTAAAGCACTTGCAAAAGTATGTGCAAGGCCATGGGTTTAGCAACCCACCCCCGCCCTGGTACTGAAAAAGAAAAAAAGGAAGGAAAGAAAGGAAAAGAAAAGAAAAAATTGAACAAATAGATATGAAAAATATAATGTCTGAGATACAAAAACATACTCAGTCAATTACTTGAAGATACTGTAGGGAAAAAACATTAGAGAAACTGAAGCATAGCAATAGAAACTATCCAAAAGTAAACAGGTAAAAAAAAATTTTTTTTAATAATAATAATGTCTGGGCATCATGGCACATACCTATAATCCCAGGCGATTGAGGCAGGAGGATCACGAGTTGAAAGCCACCCTATCACAAGTTAATTAATTAGTTGTTGTTGTTGTTAGGTGCCGTTGAGTCGGTATCCGACTCATAGCGACCTTCATAGGGTTTTCAATGGCTGTTTCGGGATTGCCTTGGGAGTGGATTGCCAGGCCCTTCTCCCATTTTTGCGGTGCTGGGAATTGAACTCGGGGCCTCAGAGACTGCAGCGCAGCGCTCTACCCACTGAGCTAAATCCCAGCCCAATTAATTAGTTAGAAATTTAAAAACAAAGGATCAGTGAGCTATGGGACAACTCCAAGGAAACTAATATCTGCATAACTGAAGTCCCCCAAAAAGAGAAGGTAGCAAGGGCAAGGAGGAATATTTGGAGAAATAATGGGAAAATTTTTCCATGAAAACTATAAAGCCCTAGATCCAAAAAGCTCAATAATATCAAGAGAACTACACTAAGGCAAATCATAAGGTAGATCATAATGAAGTCATTTAAAACCAATAAAGAAAGAATCTTAAAAAAAAAAAATAAGGCAGAGAAAAATCACACTTTATGCACAGAGGAACAAAGACAAGAATAATAGCAGACTTCTCACTGGAAAAGTGCAAGACAGAAGACAATGGAGTAATATCTTTGAACTATTTAAAAATGCATATACGGGTTAGGGGTATAACTCAGTGTTAGGGCACTTGACTAGTACATGCGAAACCTTGAGCTCAATCCCCAGCATTGGCAATTAAATATATATATATATATATATATATATATATATACCTAAAAAACTAAAAATCTATACCCAATGAAAATGTACTTCAAAATTGAAAGCAAGATACTTTTTCAGACATATTAAAGCTGAAAGAAGTAATCACCAGCAGGTCTATATTGTAAGGAATGTTAAAGGAAGCCCTTCAGGAAGAAGGAAATGACGTCAGATGGAAACCTGGATTTATACAAAAGAATGAAGAGCCCTGGAAATGGTTAAGTATATATTGTTGTTGTGTTAGGTGCCCTCAAGTCCAGTCATATCCGACTCATAGAGACCCTCATAGGGTTTTCAATGGCTGATTGTTTTGGGATTGCCTAGGGAGTGGATTGCCATGCCCTTCTCCCATTTTTGCAGTGCTGGAAATCAAACTCAGGACCTCAGAGACTGCAGAGCTGCACTCTACCTACTGAGTTAAATCCCAGCCTAGTAAGCATATAGGTAAACATAAAATATATTTTCTTAAATATCATTAAAAGATAATTGACACATTTGAGAAAAAAAATTTGAAATGTAGAGTTAAAAAAGTAAACACAAGCTGGTTGTTATGGGATTACACTTGTAATCCCACCATTTAGGAGGCTGAGGCAAGAAGATTGAGAATTTGATACCAGTCTGAGGTGCAAAGCAAGACTTTAAAAAAAAAAAAAAATTTTGCTTGCCTAGCATGTGTGAAGCACTGGGTTTGATCCCCAGCACCAAATTGGGGAAGTAAACCTGATTTGGCTTTGCTAATGATTATGGGATGTGTTTTCCATAAATTAAATGAGTTAAATTTACATGGAAGTAAGACTATATAATATAATTGTACTCATGAGGAATCTGTACATGGACCAGAAGGCAGTCTTTCAAACAGAACAAGAAAACACTGCCTGGTTTAAAGTCGAGAAAGGTGTGAATCAGGGCTGTATCCTTTCACCATATCTCTTCACTATCTATGCGGAGCAAATAATCTGAGAAGCTACACTTTATGAAGAAGAATGTGGCATTAGGATTAGAGGAAAACTCATGAACAACCTGCATTATGCAGATGACAACTCTGCTTGCTGAAAGTGAAGAGGATTTGAAGCATTTACTGATGAGGATAAAAGAACATAGCCTTCAGTATGGATTGTGACTCAACATCAACAAAACAAAAATCCTTACAACTGGGTCAGTAAACAACTTCATGATAAATGGTGAGCAGATTGAGGTTGTCCAAGATTTTGCTTTACTTGGTTCTACAATGAATATCCATGGAAGCAGCAGTAAAGAAATCAAAAGACACGTTGCATTGGGAAAAGCTGTGGCAAAAGAGCTCTTTATAGTGTTGAAAAGTAAAGATGTCACATTGGAGACTAAGGTGCACCTGACTAATGCCATGGTATTTTCAGTCACATCATATGGGGTTGCGAAAGCTGGACAATGAACAAGGGAGACAAGAAGAGAATTGATGCTTTTGAATTATGATGCTGGAGACAAATATTGAATATACAATGAACGGCCAAACAAACCAAAAGACCTATCCTAGAAGTGCAGCCAGAGTGCTCCTTGGGAGCAAGGATGGTTAGACTGCATCTTATGTATTTTGAACACGTAGTCAGGAGGGACCAATCCCTGGCGAAGGACATCATGTTTGGGAGCGTAGTGGGTCAACAAAAAAAAGGAAAACCTTCAACTAGATGGATTGACACAGTGTCTGCAACAATGGGATTAAATGTAAATAAGATCATGTGCCTGGCACAGAATCGGGGAATGCTTCATTCTGCTGTGCATAGGGTCGCTTGCTATGAGTTGGATGCGACTCAACAGCACCTGACAACAATATACACTATGGCAGAAAATACATACTTTGCAACTTGTTAAACTTACAATTTTAAAATGTTTAAATGAAAACTCAAAAATATTCAAGAGAAATATTCAAAAATACTGTAAAGATAGCCTCCTATTCATTGAAGACCACTGACCTCTTCAGGTTTTTTATAGAGCCTTTTCTTCTGTCTGAAGTACTTGTTCTCACTCTCTTTTAGTTGATTAACCCTGCTTCTTGTTCTCTTAGACTCTACTTTTCTTTTTTCCAGTACTAGGAGGTTGAACCCAGAGCCTCACATATAGGAGGCATGTGCTCTATTACTGAACCACTCCCCCAACTCCTCTCTTATTGTTAATTTTGAGTTAGGGTCTCATTGCTAAGTTGCACAGGCTGACTCTGGCCGAAAAGTCAAGATCCTCCTGCCTCAACCTCCCAAGTTGCTAGGATTACAGGTGTGTGGTACAGCACCCTGCTTAGACTCCATTTTTAAATGCTTCTTTTTTGGAAAATCATCATTTGTTTCCCAAATCTATGAATATCTTATGTACTCCCATAGGACTTACCACACTCACATTTCAGTTGTTTCTATTTATTGTGGGACTGGAATTTTAGCAAGGAAATGGACCTTGTCTATCTTGTTAATTAATATACAAAAATAAGTGCTCAATAAGTGTCTTTTGAATGAATTTTCACCATGCACAGGCAACATGACATCATTTGGCCCAAAGAAATCATTAACCTTAAATAGTCTCAATTTGTATTTTATTTCCAGGGAACCTGAATCTTGATGAAATTATAAAAGCAAATATAAGCTTCATAAAACACAACTCCTGTGCTACACCTATTCACAAAGACCCAGTTACAGTATAAGTTTTTCAAATTTGAAAAAAAAAAATGTTAGGAATAGTCATTATAGAGAAAGGAAACCAGAAGGGGAAAAAATAGATGAAATGGAAAAAATTTGCAGGAATCAAACTGATTCTCCACTAATGGTTCCCTTGTGTGGTAAAATGATAGGGCCAGAACAGACACTGCACCATTTCTTTCTACAATAAGACAAGACATCTGATCTGTACATTAAAATTTAATGGCATTCACAAAAGCCAAACAAATCCCACTATGACTAACCAGCAATCAGAAACAGGAAGGAATCTGTCTTGACTGCGGAAAATGTGATTTTATTTAAACATTCAAGCTGCCTGACTCTTAAAGTGATCTACTTTAAAACAGAAATCTTATTTTAGAGAGTAACTCAGGATGTGGTCAGTTTCCTAAATAAATCTTATATCTTGACTATATACTAATAACATCAATTTAGACACTTTAAATCAATCAGCTAGTACAGCTTAAGAGTTCTCTCTGCCTTGAGTCTTCAACCTGAAGTACAAGCAAATGCTTATGCTTTAGATCAAATTGACCACTGACAGCCTCATGAAAGCTGTAAAAATTCCCACTCATGATTTATTAATCCATCCTTCCCAGAATTACCACCTAATATAATTTGAGACAATGTAAAAAAAGGTGCCAAATTTCTCAGTTCCAGGTGATTTTAATTATCAAAAATCAAGAGGTTTAAACTTCAGCTATTGTTTTTTTTTTTTTTCAGTGTGGTGCTAAGGATCAAACTCAAGGCCTAGTGCATGTTAGACAAGCACTGTACCACTGATTTACTCTTGCCTTCACAAGATCGGCCCTACTTATAAAGATGATTCTCTTCAGAGTATCTCTTTGCATTCTTTTGCCAACTGATTCATAATCTCTCTCTCCCTTCCTCTCTCTCTCTCTCTCTCTTTCTCTCTCTCATTTTACCACCAAGCTACACCCCCAAGCTCTCTTACATTCTTCTTAACCCTTAAGATCTTCCTTCCTTTCCCATCTGGACAGAGTCTCTCAGAAATCAAGAAAGGCCCAGATCTTCCTGAGAAACCCATCCTATTTAAAAATGAAAAAATGAAATCAGACAAGGTGGTTCACACCTGTAATCCCAACAACTCAGGAGGTGGAGGCAGGAGGATTGCAGATTTGAGGCCAGAGGCAGACTGTATAACTTAGAGAGACCTTGTCTCAAGATAATTAAAAAAAAAGGGCTGGGGGTAAAGCCCAGTGGTAGAGTACTTGCAAAGTATGTGCAAGGCCCTGAGTTCAACCCCATGTACCACAAAAAAAGTAATAATAATAAATAAAATAAAAGGGAAGAAATGCTAAGAGATTCATAAACATGATGGTATATTTAAATGTTTATATGTAATAATTTTAATTGCATGATAAACATCGTCTTTTAAGACTCTTTTTGTCTGTGATTATATATATGGAGGTGATATTAAACATTGGAAGGTAATATTAAAGTCCAGGCCATTCATAATATAAGGCCTGAATGAGAAGCCCGGGGGTGAGGGGAGGAGGCAAGCCCTCACATTCTATCTGCTTTCCTACATAACAGAATAGCCTCAGCAAAAAGTCTGATAAGTAAAAATGACTACTGAGTCTTCAAAAATTCTCCCCTTACTAGGTATTTAAGTTTTAAGTTGATAACCCAAGGAATGAACTTTAGGCATTACCAACTGGTAGTCCAGCCATTCTAGTTCCCTCGCACAAGAAATATCATCTCTATAATAATCATTTCATTTCACCCTCAGATCTTTTCAGTTTGTTGCTGCTGTTGTTGTTGTTGTTAGGTGCCGTCGGTATCCGACTCATAGCGACCCTCATGGGGTTTTCAATGGCTGAGTGCTTTGGGATTGCCTTGGGAGTGGATTGCCAGGTCCTTCTCCCATTTTTGCGGTGCTGGGAATTGAACTTGGGGCCTCAGAGACTGCAGCGCAGCGCTCTACCCACTGAGCTAAATCCCAGCCCAGTTTAGGCATGTTAAAAATAATAATTTAAAAATATATGAACATAGTGAAAACCTCAGAGAGATGCTTAAAAATGAAGTTTTCTTTTAAACACCAGTTGTTTAGTACAAATTTTACTTTAAAACAGCAGAAATAGACTTGTTCTGTGGCATCCCAGTAATAACTAATATGTTTTGCCCCTAGAGTTGCCATTTTGAAAAGTCAAGGATCCTCAGCCATTGGTCATCTAGAAACCTGAGTGAAGGCCACAGGCATAATTACAGTTTTTAGAAGGGAGTAGGGAACACAGAGTACAACATACTTTAATCTAGCTCAAGTAGCAAATACATAGCACCAACTCATCCTATCAGACAGTCCGTGATAATGCTAAAACATGCTGTTCTGACCCTGTGCTCGTAGTTGTAAGATCTTACAGACCTCATCTGTGAAGTATTCCTTTCCCTCTCTCAACCCCTCTGAAGTACAACACAGTGCAAAGTGGCCTTCTCATTCTTAGCAAGGCTGAATAGTGATAGTAGAGGACATTCGTGTATATATACCCAAAATGAAAATTAAAAATAGAATGATACATTTTACATATATACAATTTTCATTTGTCAATTTTACCTCAATAAAGCTACAAGGGAGAACATTTTTTAAACCATCATAAGTCATATTGAAAACAACTGAAACCTTTTAAGGGAAGCACCAAACCTTTCTTGGCTAGAACACATGCACTGAGATAACAAAGCTAAAACACACACACACACACACACACACACACACACACACACACACACACACACACACACACACACTATAAATCACAATCTTTGATTCTTTAAAAGCCTGAATGACTAGTCCTATACTTCCTCCTTTCTTCACCCTCTTTTCAAACCTGGCATCAATCAAGGAAGAGAAGATTCTGAACCTACAAGGTTCATTCAAGAACTCTGCTACATACAGGTCCACAGGCTCCTATGGCCCATCTCCATCTCAAATGAGGGTTATAGTGGAAACAGATTAGCATACAAGCAAATGAGTCTTACAGATACCCATCGTTTCCAAATGTTTGGTGGTGCTATTTTGACGAAGAAAGTTTAAAAATTACTTAAAGATATCACTAACTTTATCTTCTTATTCTCATACATTTCTTAATCAACTAATAATTAAAAGTCTCACTATTATTATTTGAAGTTCCTTATACTGAAAAAAGTTGGCAATCACTGTTGTATAGCAGAATATAATGAATGAGTTAGAGGTTTGGATACCCAAAATGAAATGAATTAGATGTAGTAAGAGGATATTTTCATTTATGAAAGAAACTGCCAATAACCTGTGGATTTGAAAAAAAAAAATCTGGAGATATAAGCCAACAGCAGGTTAACATCATTCAACAGTCATTCTAAAAAAGGTAATAAACAACAAAAATCATTAATATGATTTAAAGCCCAGGAGAATTACAAACTTAAAAACAGCTTAACAATATTAGTTTGAAATATATAAAGCTGACACAACAATTAAGTGGAAAGCTGACAGTCCTGTACTAGTTTACGAGCAGTTTAAGAGATTTTAGCATACCTCAATCATAAATTGACAGTTCCAAAAAATAAATAAGGCTACAAAAGTTTATCAGTAATATTTATATGTTGACATAAATAGAGCCTTCCTCCCAAGCAAAAGAAAATAAACTTTCATTTCATGCCCACATAGTATACTTAACTGTATACATAGTAGATTTACTATGTCACAAAAGAATTTTCAAGAACTGGTATTATACCAAACATTTTGGCACAATACAACTGAATTAGAAATATTTTTTTAAATAGTAAAAATTTTGAAAAACTTTAAAATGTACTCCTAAATAATATACATGGTTAGAAAGCAATTCACAATCAAAATCACAAAATATTTAAGGCTGAAAGACAAAAATCTGTAGTTACAGCCTAAACTGTAGTAAGACTTAGAGCAAAGTTAACTTTAAAAATTTTATTTATAAACAAAAAGGAGCCAGGTGTCTTGGCAGATGCCTATAATCTCAGCAACTCAGGACACTGAGGCAAGGCGGAGGATCATGGGTTTGGCAGCCTGCATACCTTAGCAACACCTTTCTCAAAATAAAATTAAAAAGAAGATGAGGTGAGCTCAGTATCAGAGCATGTGCCTAGTGTGCACAAGATCCTGGGTTCAACCCCTGAGTACTGAAAAAACAAAATAAAAACAAAAACAAAAACAAAAAACAGTAAACATAAAGACTGAAGACCAGAGTGTTGTTCAGTGGTAGAGTGCTTGCTTAGTATCCATGAGGTCTGGATTAGATGCATAGCATGACAAAAAAAAGGGGGGGGGAGGTGATGGGGGGTGCAGCTCAGTGGTCCAGCACTTGCAAAGCATGCAAGCACATGGCCCTGTGTTCAACCCCCAGTACCACAAAAAAAAAAAAAAAAAAAAAAAAAAAAAAAAAGATCCCTCATGAGCAAAGAAGCAATATCCTTAAGATATTAGCTAACTGAATTCAGAACCGTTTTTTTTTAATCACAACCAAATAGGGTTCATCCTAAAAATGCAAGGATGGCTCATTATCAGAAAATCTGTATTCATGTAACAAACCACATACCTTCTCAACAGAATAAAGAATAAAAATTCTGTTATTATCTCAATAGATATAGAAAGGGCATTAAATATAAATAAGCAAATAAAGGTCTTACAGCTGGAGGTATACTTCATTGGTTGAGTAGTTATCTAGCATGTATAAGGCAAAGTAATTGTCTAGCATGTATAAGTGCCCAGCAAAATGCGTGCACGCACATACATGATCTTAATACAGACAAAAGACTATTGATTAAGGAAAAAATTTCTATGAGACAAGCTATAAAAGTAATTGAGTTTATGTAAAGAAAACAGTTGAGAGCCAGGCACTGTGGCTCATGTCTGTAATCCCAGAGACTCAGGAGGTGGAGGCAAGAGGATCAAAAGTTCAAGGACAGAGGTAGCCTGTTTAACTTAAGGAGACCCTATCTCAACAAGTAAAAAATGAGCTGGGGTCTGGCTCAGTGGTAAAATGCCTGCAAAAAAAGCATGCTTGAGGCCCTGGGTTCCACAATTAGGAAAGTAAAATGGAGGGGAGAGGAGTGCCAGAGAGGGGGAATGGGAAGGGGAAGGAGAAGGGAGGGGAGGGGAAAGTTGAGGGAAAAGACTGAGAAGCTATGGAAGGAAGCTAATTGTCACCTAATGCTTTCCCTACCCCTTTTCCTTTTCAGCTACTTTCACATACATTTTACTCATGTAAGCCTCATAATAATTATTGTATTACTAAAAGGGATTCTTTTAAAGAAGGAGAGCATGTCAGCATAAAGGAATGAGCAGAAAACTTGACGTCAGCTCTGCGTTAGAAGCCAACCTCTGCCACTTCTGTACTGGATAACATTCAACAAGTTACTGAGTTTCTCTGTCTCAGTTGCCTCATCTGCAAAATGTACCCAACTCATAGATGATATTTAAGTAACAGACCTATTTTTACAAAATTTGTTTGGCTCTAATAAGGAAGGAACAATAAATATTTTTAATAACTGCAGAAAAAATGTAAACTTTGAAAACTTTTTATGGGATTGGACCTACATAGAAAAAGTGAAAGTAATAATTAAGGGGATACGTGTGTCTAATTGCTTTTAGTGTTTCTATTTGTTTTTATATGATAGGGCTAACCTAACCAATGACCTCAGTTCATCTATAAAATAAAGCAGTTAGTTAAATAATCTCTCTGATTCCTTAACTCTTTAAAATTTTATTACTTTGACTTCTTTACAGTTTAAGAGTTTTAAGACAATACAGTACTCCACAAATTACATCTGTACTATTCCTTTTTTGGAAATACTTAGTGTACATTGTCATCTCCTAAGGGTGGTAGAAAGTTAGTACTGACTGGACTACACTACTTCTGAAATGTTAGATTGTGGGAAGAACACAACACTTGTAAGCCATGAAATCACCAATAAGGACACCTGTCCTGAGACTCATCTAGCTGAATGACCTTAAGTGAGTTAAAGTTTGTCAAACTTTGGGGGTTTTTGTTTGTTTGTTTTATCTATAAAATTGGTTTATTTTAAATGGGTTATATCTTAAAATTGGTGTTCTCAAAATTACATGAGAAAATAAAATTATATATGTACCCTCCCCAATAATAGTTATTCAATAAATGTGATTTTCCTTAGCCCTTTGAGTTCTTCTCAGTCATGTGGTTTTGATTACTCTGTAGACAACGGAAATACAAATATTACATGTTTAAAGTTTTATTTGCTTATTTCTTAAGCATGAAGGATACATAAAGCAAAGATTTAAGCCCATTCAAGCTGCTTAGAACTCTTCTGCAAATTAATAAAATGGCTCAGTTCATTATTGACAGTGCTCAAAAATTTACAAATCACTTTGTTTCAGAAAGTGTGGAAAATAGTAGTATGCAACTATGTATTATGTGGCAAGTCCAAAAGTGTGGTATTTAAAGTTTGAGCGCTTGCTCTAGGTCAAAAAATTCAGCAAGGCAGCTGGCAGATGTGAATGATTATCTCACAGAAACTTGGTCATCATGTGAAGAGGCAAAAATCATCTCTTAGAATAGTAAGAGAAGGGATAAAAAAAAAAAAAACACTCAAGTTAAAAAGCCAAAACATTTAAACCAGATGCAGTGGTGTACACCGGTAATCCCAGCTACTCGAGAGACAGAGGCAGGAAGATCACACGTTTAAAACCAGAGGCAGTTTGCATAATTTAGAGAGACACTGTCTCAAAAAGTAAAAAAATGGGCTCAGGGTGAAGCTCTGTGGCACAGCATTTGCAAAGCATGCAGGCACAAGGCCCTGGGTTCAACCCCAAGTATAGAGGGAAAAAAAAGAAAGAAAGAAAGAAAGAAAGAAAGAAAGAAAAAAAAAGAAAGAAAGAAAAATAAAAAGGCAAAAACATTAGAAGCACACATTAGCTCCTGGCAAGTAAAGGGCATTAAATGGTATGATTAAAAAATAATAATTCTAAAAAATGATAATTCTGGGCATTTTTACCCACAAGTGTATTTAAAAATACAAATTATATTAAAAATTAATTTGAGTACTCAAGATCAAAAGCAAAGAAAAAGCTAAATATAAGTGCTGGTGATCTAAAAATGTGACACTATTATTTCAGGTCAAAGAAATCTAAAGGGTATAAGCATGTTTTAATCCCTTTAAGATTTCTTCTCTGACTGGGCGTGGTGGCGCACGCCTGTAATCCCAGTGGCTCGGGAGGCAGAGGCAGGAGGATAGCAATTTGAGACCAGAGGCAGTCTGTGTAATTTAGTGAGACCCTGTCTCAAAAAGTAAAAAAATGGGCTGGGGGTACAGCTCAGTGCTATAGCACTTGCAAAGCATACAAGTGCAAGGCCCTGGGTTCAACCCCCAGTACTGCCAAAAAAAAAAAGTTTCTTCTCTGTACATAAATATAAATTATATTAAAATCTCACAGGTAGACACCATAATTGTGCTTAATAAAGGTCAAAGGTTAAAACAAGGTAATTCCCCAGGAAACATGACTAATGGCAATCATTAGCAATAGTATACGCTTTCACATAGTATATTTGGAACGATCTTTATTCAAGGCCTAGACATTACAATATATTTCAAAAATAATCCAAGCTAGTATATCAATCCAAGTTTTGATGATTTCCAGCAGACTGTTCAGAGCAGCACTGAAGCAGAACATGAAACACTTCACAGTTCTAAATGCAACTGTCATTTGCCTGCCACAGACAACGTGCACTATGCCCTTTTCAAGTTCATATCATATCACAAGACCACCTCAGAAGTGATGTCTTTTGATGTTCAGATACTAAATACTCTTGGTTAGGTTCCAAGAACTGCCTTCCTTATTCATTTCTGCTCCACTGCAGAAATAAGAATGAAATTCCATTGAATACTACAAAGGCAATTTTTTCCAAGGCAAATAAAATACTTTGCCATAAACATTTCTCACTTATAAGAAATCAATCTGAAGCAAAACCACATTGACAGAAAATGAATCTGGTCTGTTTGACATACAACTTATTCTTCTTCATTACAAAACTAGCACCTATGATTCATTGTGTACTTGGCTATGAATCTTCCCAAACAACCACTTTCATTCTGTCGTCCTACTGCTAAGAACTCCAAAGCTTCTCTACTGCCCAATTCTAAATTCTTCTGACAAGCTTTCAAGGACCTTCATCACTTGGCCCAATCTACCTCCCTAAACTTAGTTCCTACCACCCTAACATGATTGCTCCCCTCCTCACAGGCCCCTATGACTCATACTGTTCATTGCATCCAGAGCATTTTCCTTTCTCACTTCATCTATCCTCCCAAGTCCTACTTCCTACAGGAAGCCTCTTTAGATTATTCCTGCCTAGAGTGACAGTCCATTGTCTCTGCAATTCTCTTATGAAGTCAGTCTATATTACAGCTCTACATTTTGAAATATTAAAATATTTTGAAATATATCTGCAGCAGCGGTTTCCACCTTCCCTTCTCCATAATACATAGAAAAATAAAACTCACATATATAACATATCCTGATGTACTCCCATGTGTGTACCTGACATTGCACAATTCCCAACTACCTTAGCTTTAACTACACTAATTTTCCTCCCTCTAAAGAAAGCATAATAGAAAACAAAACAGTATTTTATACTTCAATGAAAGTTTAGAAAGAAAAAAAAAACAGTAAGCAGGAATGAAAGGGATATTACTGCACATTTAACCTTGAATATGCTCAATTTTTTTTCAACCCTACATGCTACCACCTCCTATCTGGTTTCAATATATATATATTTTTTAATTAAAGCATTAATAAGCTTTGGCACTGGCTGGTGTTTAGCTCAGTTGGTAGACTTCTGCTGTGTGCACTCTGAGGCCCCGGGTTCAATCAACAGCACCACAAAAATAGAAGGACCTGGCAGTCCACTCCCAAAATAATCAGCCATTGAAAACCCTATGAATAGCAGAGAAGCGCTGACATAGTGCCAGGCACAGCACAGTGTCAAGGAGTGTTTTGTTCTGTTGTACATAGGGACGCTACAAGTCAGACCCAACTTGACGGCACCTAACAACAACAAGCAGCTTTGGTGCTTTATCACTATCAATAGAATACTTGTAATACATCTTATAAGTGATCATTCATTATATAATGGTAAGAACTGCTATTCTATACAGAACTGAGTATGCTAGACAAATAGAAGGCAATCAATAAATAATTAACCAATAAATGTGTCTAGCCCATTCATCAATCAATTACACATAAATATTAATTACTGCTGTAGTTGGCTGCTGCTGACAATGACTGACGATGATACAAAATACAAATATGAGGTACAGAGACTAAGTCTCCTGCTGACAGTCTCCAAAGGAACAAACAACTTCTCATGGGATGAGTCTAAAAAATACTTTAATAGTACAGCATAGATGTTGCACTCCTGAAATTTATGAAGATCAAGGAGTTTCTATGGCAATCCCCACACAACTCTATAACTCTCGTGCAACAGTGAGGGTGTTTTTGCAATCTTGGGTAAACTTAGTAAATTGTGAACTTTATCTGCCAGTGCAAAGATCAGATAACTTTTGTTCCACCCATGAGAAAATCTTCCTGTGAAAATGCAAATATTATTCTATATTAAAATTATTCTCTGGAAATAAATAAATAAACTAGCTGAGCATTGTGGCACACATCTGTAATCCCAGTGACTCAGGACGCTGAGGCCCACTGATCACAAATTTGAGACCAGAAGCAACCTAGGCAATTTAGGAAGGCCCTACCTTAAAAAAAAGAAACAAAACCAGGTTGTGGGTACAAGCCAGTGGTAGCTCACTTGCAAAGTATGTGTGAGGCCTGGATTCAACCCTCAAATACTACACACATACATACATACATACATACATACATACATACATACATACATACATATATACAATAAAAGAAGATGGTTCTCTTCTACAGTAGAAATCTCCTGAACATTAGAAGTCTCTCATCAACTATTATAACTCAAATAACAGTTGAATATTCTTTATCTAAAATGCTTAGGATCAAAAATGTTTCATACTTCAGGGTTTTTAGATTTTGGAGGGTTTTTTTGATTTTGGGGTTAGGGATGCTCAATCTATATACCATTCTCAACTGACAAACTCACTTTCCAATATGCTTTTAATTGCCAGTCACACAAATAGTCCATAACTTGATTTTGAGACCCTCAAATCCTGAAAATGGCATATCCTTCACTGAAAAATATTTAGATACATATCAGATGGCTCAGGTAAAAAATCTATCCATAGACCAAGAACCTTCTGTTTTCTCTGGCCTTGACACCCTAACGTTCTAGGAGACTGATCTAAGTTTCTAAAACTTATTTTCTTCTTTAATGCTGCCTCAGCAGTCACTATTTAGAAATCCTTGTAAAAGTTGATTCCAGAGGAAGCTTAGGTCAGTCGTGCCCTAGAAACTTCTAAATATCAACCAAACAGCCCAAAAGAATGTCCTACTCAACAATTCCAAGGATGTCATTAATTGCTTCCATCTGTTTCCCTTCCTGTCCTTTCCCCTTCTAAGTCAAGGCTTCTATTTTCTGCTTCAATTACATTCTAAAGAAAAGCAATAAAAACATAAAGAACCATCATGTTTTAAATCGCAGCCTGTTTACTTGTCTCTAAATCTGTCTGGCAACCACAGGCATATTTTTGTTTGTACTCTAACATTTCAAAGTATGGCTAAGTTATATACTTTTTAAATAAACTGCTCCGTAAATTTTTGAGTTGGTATAACACACTGTTTTTCCCCAGCTCCCTGTGGAGAACAAAGTTTTGGCCCCATGGTACAATAAAGGTTCAAACCTCCAAATGATTTCAGCCATTGATTAACCGTACACAAACCATAAACCAACATTGTATAAATTTGACAAAATTTACACAATGATGATTTTCTAATTCTGACATTCCTTCTACATTACTCGTTAGAATTCACCTCATCAATGAGGGGTATTAGACTACACTGAAATAAAGTTTATACAGGAAAGGTAGGAAAAATGCTCAATTCTTTCCTTTAAATTACCAATTACCAGAATGAGGGGCTGGTGCCCTAGTGACACCAAGAGTGGTCAATAAAGTTTTATTGTTTTGAAGTTACCTATTTTTTTGAAGATTTTATTGTAACAACTAGAGCATATACCTCTTTAATTTTTCTAAGTTCCTAAAGAAGCCTGTGAAAATATATAACATAGTTCAAGCATATATCTCTGGGAATAAGCAGGAATGAGTTTCCTAACAAAATCCATTTACCAACCAAATAATATTCAAAGACTAGGATGTCAGGGGGGCTGGGATTTGGCTCAGTGGGTAGAGCGCTGCGCTGCAGTCTCTGAGGTCCCGAGTTCAATTCCCAGCACCGCAAAAATGGGAGAAGGGCCTGGCAATCCCAAAACAGTCAGCCACTGAAAACCCTAGGAGGGTCGCTATGAGTCGGATACCGACTCGACGGCACCTAACAACAACAACAACAAAGGACGTCAGGGTTGTAAGAAACTTCCTGTAAGATCATCTAATACAACTACCTACCTGATATTGAAACTTCCTGCTGTCTCATCATACTCTGTACCCTCCAGAGGTTAAGGACAAACTGGTAAAAGATAGAACTGGATTTTTTTGTATTTTGTCTGTTTGTTTGCAGGACTGGGGAGTTGAACCCAAGGCCTTACACAGGATATGCAAGTGCTCCACTACTGAGCCACACCCTTAGCCCCTCTTTAATTTTTTATTTTGAGACAGGGTCTCACCAAGTTTTGCATGCTGGTTTTGGCCTTAAAGTTACAATTGTCCTGTCTCAGCCTCTGGAGTCTCTGGGATTATAGGCATATGCCAAAGCATCTGGGTATTTGTTTGGTTTTTTTGAGATGTGGTCTATGTTACTCAGACTGGTCTTGAATTACTGGGCTCAAGAGATCCTCCTGCCTCAGCCTCCTAAGCAGCTGAGAGTATGGGCATGCATCACTGCTCCTAGCTCAGAGCTGTGTTATTTGTTTAACTGACAGCATGGTATTTCTCTTTATTTACTTTCATTTATTTATTTATTGGTGTTACTTAGGGGTTGAACCCAGGGCCTGGCACATGCAAGGTGAGTGGTCTTCCACTCTGGTGCACCTTCAGTCCCCTTTTTGGTTTTTTTTGTTGTTGTTGCTTTTTTTTTTTTTTTTTTTTGTACTGGAGGTTGAACCCAGAGCCTCCTGCTTGCATGCTTTGTAAATGCTGTACTACTGAGCTGCAGAGCAGACCCCCCCTTTTTTTTTAATGTTTGAGTCAGGGTTCTGCTAAATTATGCAGACTGCCTCTGTTCTCAAACTTAAATCCTCCTGCTTCTTCCTCCTGAGTCACTGGAATTACAGGCGTGAGCCACCATGCTCGACCCTATTTTTTTATTTTTTTTATTTTGAGAAAGGTTCTTACTACATGGCCCGGAATGTCCTGGAACTCATGATCCTCCTGCCTCAGCCTCCCAAATGCTGGAATTACAGGCATGTATCACCATGCTCGGGCTGGGATTTAGCTCAGTGGTAGAGCACTGCACTGCAGTCTCTGAGGTCCCGAGTTCATTCCCAGCACCGTAAAAATGGGAGAAGGGCCTGGCAATCCACTCCCATGGCAATCCTGAAACAGTCAGCCGTTGAAAACCCTATGAGGGTCGCTATGAGTTGGATACCGACTCGATGGCACCTAACAACAACAACAATAATCACCATGCTCAGTAGTATCCTCTTACTAGTATCATGCTAATGGACTGATACATTAACAAAGTAGGCTCATAAATATTTAGCATTAGAAAAAACCTTGGAGATCATCAAGTCCAATGACAATAACACAAGAAAAGACACACAATACAGGCTCTACAAAAAAAGATGCTTCCAGTACCTTGCTCCTTGACACATGAATTAAAAAAACAGTTCTATGGGAAAATTTAAGTTACACTAGAAATAAGAAATCAATGAGTGAAATTTTTGCATCTCTTCAATGAAAATAGTAGAAAACAAGGAGGATATGAATAGAGTAACACTTTTTAGCTTTCTTTAAAATCATAATAGCTAACATACATACAGAAAATTACATAAAACATGTATAATATAATGAATAATTATAAAACTGCCCATGTAACTCATCACTTAAGTCATGAAATAGAATACATACTACAATTACTTTTTTTTTTTGAGATACAGTCTCACTATGTAGTCCAGGCTGGACTCAAACTCACAATCCTCCTGACTTTGCTTCCTGAGTACTGAGATTACAGGTGTGCACCTCCACGCCAAGCTTTTACCACTTTAAAAGCCCCTGTGTGCCTCTCCCTTTGAGTACAAACATCTTCCTTCCAGAGACACCACTATCTTAAATTTGGAGACCATTATTCCCTTACTCACATTTATCTTTTTACCATATAAATAGGCACTGCAAACAACAGTTTACTTCTGGATGCTTTTAAACTTTAAATAAACAGATTATTCTATCTACCTAACTACCTAGCACTAATTTGCCCTCACTAGGCAAGTGCTCTACAACTGAGCATCCCTAGTCTCTTTTTTTCTTATTTTTTATTTTGAGACAGAATTGTGTGAGCAGCCTGTGGACTTCCAATTATTTTTGAGATTCATCCACTCCATTTTTTAAAATGGATGTGTGCTGGGCATGGTGGCACACACCTGTGATTTCAGGAGGCTGGGGTAGGAGGGTCATGAGTTCAAGGACAGGTCTGGGTACATAAGTGAGTTCCAGGCCAGCCTGGGTGACACTGCAAGACGCTGTCTCAAAAATATAAACAAACAAATAAATAAAAAGGAAAATAGAATAAAATTAACAAGAAATTCATACGAATTAGTAATTTTAAATGAAAAAGTCTCATGCTTTTATATTGCTGATTTGTTTTCTAATTTATGACTAGGTTTTTTCTTGCTTCTTTTTTTTTTTTTTTTTTTGATTGTTTTTATTTTTTATTTTGGTACTAGGGAGTTGAAAGCAGGGCCTCCCATATGCTTTGCAAGCACTCTACCATTAAGTTATACTCCCCACTCCTTTTTTATTTTTTATCTTGAGACAGGATGTCACTAAATTACCCAGGCTGTCTCTGACCTCAAACTTGTGATCCTCCTGCCTTCACCTCCCAAGTTGCTGGGACTACAGGCATGTGCACCTGGCCCCATATCTGTTCTATTATAGATAGACCAGCAAAGTCATCATGAACAATGTTGATATAAATACTTTTGTATGTGGACCTTAGTGTCCATGTGCATGAGTATCTCTATACCTAGGAATGAAACTGTCTATCTTGTACTTTACTAATGCCAAACTGATTTCCAAAGTAGCTGTACCAGTTTTTATTCTCAACAGCCAATATAGGAGATTTCTAGTTGCTTGTTCCACGTGCTTATAAACTGATACCATTAGACTTCTTAATTCAGGGGTTTAAGATTATTTACAGTTCCTTGATATCTAATGATATAGAGCACTTTTTCTATGTGTTTATTGGTCATCTGGATTTCCTTTCTTTTTTTTTTTTTTCTTTTTTTTTTTTGTGGTACTGGGGGCTGAACCCAGGGCCTCGCGCCTGAATGCTCTGCAAGTGCTGGACCACTGAGCTGTGCCCTCAGCCCATTTTTTAACTTTCTGAGACAGGGTCTCACTAAGTTACGCAGACTGCCTCTGGTCTCGAACTTGTGATCCTCCTGCCTCCGCCTCCCAAGCCGCTGGGACTACAGGCGCTGGGACTAAAGGCAGGCGCCACGGCGCCTGCCTGGATTTCCTTTCTTTTGAAGTGCCTGTTCAAATACTTGGGAAAGGGTGGGTTTTTTGTTTGTTTGTTTTGTTTTGTTTTGTTTCTAATAGGTATATCTTAGACTTACTGACTTCTACTTTTTTACTTTTGTGTTTCATCACCCTTTACTTTTACTTATTGTTGTTGTTATTGTTAGGTGCCATTGAGTCGTGTGGGACTCATAGCAACCCTTACAAGGTTTTCAATGGCTGATTGTTTCAGGACTGCCTTGGGAATGAACCACCACATTCTTGTCCCATTTATTTTTACTTAGGACTGTCTAAATGCCTAATAATAAGTGGGGCATGGTGGCATATGTCTGTAATCCCAGCACTCAGGAGGCTGAGGCAGGAGGATTGCAAGTTCAAGGCCAGCTTGGGCTACATAGCAAGACCCTGTTTTTTTGTTTTTTGTTTTTTAAAAGCCTAATATCAATGAATAAAATTAACATGAGGCTGAAGTTTAGCTCAGTTGGTAGAGTGCTGTTCTGCAATCTCTGAGGCCCTGGGTTCGATCGTCAGCACCACAAAAACAGAAGGATGTGGCAACTCACTCCCAAAGTTATACCCAAAACAATTAGCCATTGAAAGCCCTGTGAGAGTCACTATGGGTCGGACATGACTGGACAGCACCTAACAACAACAACAAACAAATCAACATAGCAGAAAAGTAAGTGTTGAAAGACAAAAGATTGACATTACAACTGTAAACAAGTTTATATTTCAACTGTAAATGTTTCATATTTAAAAAAAGTAAGTTATTCCTTGAATCAGTTACTTTTTCTTTCTAATAAGAGGAGTATTCTGTTTAGTAACAGAATACTTTACTCACTTAATAAATGCTGGTGGCATGTCTCTTTTCAAAATCTGATCCTCAGTGGTTTGAACAGTCTCTTTTCCAACCTAAAAGAGGAAAATATTCATAATTCAAACAGAAATTCTCAGATCTTTCTCCTTTTTTTTTCCCCACCCAGTACTCGGTAGTTGAAACCAGGGCCTCTACCACTGAGCTCCACTCCCCGCCCATTTTTCAGTTTTTATCTTGAGACAAAGTCTCACTAAGTAACACTGGCTGCCTCTGGCCTCAAATCTGTGATCCTCCTACCTTCTGCCTCCAGAGTAGCTAGGATTGCAGGTATGAGTCACCATGCCCGGCTTAAACTCTCAGACTTTCATAAATCATTACTGAAGCATATATGATACATACTTAAGATATAATATCATTAAAGTTCCAAGATTCAAAGAAAATGTCTGGAGTTTTTGAAATTATTAAAACTGTTCCTATGTTTCCATAATATAGTTGGATAACAACATAGGATGCAAGCATGAGGTTATATTACCCTCTCTTTTTTGATTAATTTAAGACATCATTGAGAACAGTGAGAACAAAAGAGAAATTCATATATATATACATATATATGTATGTATACACACACACACACACACACACACACAAATCTGCCATTGAAAACCCTATGAGGGTCGCTATGAGTCGGGTACCGACTCGACGGCACCTAACAACAACAACAACAATGTATATATGTATATATTGGTACCTATGGTACATCTCTAAGAGGTTACCTGACATAGATGAATTCAGTCAGGCAGACTGCCGGGCATAGTGTATCATGTCTATAATCCCAACAGCTCAGGAGGCAGAGGCAGGAGGATTGCAGGTTTAAGGCCAGAGGCAGCCTGCACAACTTAGAAGACCCTGTCTCAAGATAAAAAATTTTAAAAATGGGCTAGAAGTGCAGCCCAGTGGTAGAGCACTTACAAAGTATGTGCAAAGCCCTGGGTTCAATGCCCAAGAATCACAAAAAATAAAAATAAAAATAAAAATGAATAAATAAACCAGGTAAATTAAAATGTCCACACAGGGGAAAAGAAAGAAGAAGTTACTGGTAGTAGGGGAAATAGTCAAAGCAGTTAGGACTCTTGACATTAGAATCAAAATACGAAAATATGCAACTTCACTAGTAATCAAAAAAATGAAATTAAGGTAGCATGTTTCCCATAATTATAGAGCAAATTAAAAAGAAATATCATATACCATATATTCTCGAATCTAATCTGTATCCACATCTAATCTGAACTATTGCATTGAATTATTTTTACAACATGTACAATGGTTCTATAATTTTCCCCAAAATCAGCTCTCGACCATGAATCCAATCCACAAGCAATTCTAATCCATATCTGTTTTTGTAGCCCTCTAAAATTGCTGAAAGGGCAGAGATTAGATTAGAAAATATACGGTATCTCCATTCTACTTAGCCATTTAACTTGAGTTTAAATGGGAAAAAATGGAGTAAGAAAAATCCTAAATGCACAGCAAATCAACTAAAAAAATAACAATATGCTATTCTTAGGAAACACAAGTATATGCATAAATTGGTGAATACAAGTTTTTTTCTTTCAAGTAAATAGCTCAGAAAAAGCAACACACATACTACTGTGTAATAGCCAGTGCTTCAGTAGACAATAGACTGTCTGTATCATAATAAAAGCCTTTTAAATCAGCAGCTGGTTCTCTAGAGTTTCTCAGATCAAACATGACAGAATATTTCCAGATGTATTGTTCACTATATTTTTCAGCTGAAACCAACCATTCAAAATAGTGTGGGCCATGATTCAATGAAGTAAAAAATGAAGTTCAGCCACAAAGTCGCTGGCTCATACTAAATACAATGGTCCTAGCAAGACAGTCACATTTTAAGACACATGGCATGTATTATATGGAGGGTAGAGGGACAGAGACACAGAGAACAAGAGAAAGAAGGAGTAAGGGGATGAGCTCCTTTTCAATCTCCCTTAGAAAATAGTAATTTACTCAGTGTTACTGTAATGTTACGTACAGAGTAGAAGTAGAGGGAGTCTACTTTAGAAAGAGTGGACAAAGCAGCCTTTCCTAACGAAATAACATTGGAGCTGAGACTTTGAGGCTAAGGAGAAACTACTTGTGCAAGAACTGGGGAAGAATAATTCAGAGAGTGTACCTAGAAAAAGGCCCTAAGGCAAAAGAGATGGGGTGTATTTAAGGTATCTGAAGGATGTCAGAGTGACTGAAGTTCAGGGAGAGAGGGAAGTACAGTGTGGTGATGAGGTCAGGTAAGAAGGCAAGGGCCAGATCACAAAGAGCCTTTCCAGCCAGGCTAAAGTGTTTGGAATCCTTTCTATGTACAACAGGAAGCAAGAGTCCTAAACAAGAGATTGATATGATCAGATTTTCTTTTAAAAAATCATTTTGCCTATTATGTGGAGAACTTATCTTAGGGGTACCAGTGAGGACACTACTGCCATCATCCAGGGGAGAGACAGTAATGACTCAAAATAAAATGTGCAATGTGGAATGGAAACAGAAAAGAACAGAATTATACTTTGGGAGAAAAACTATTATTAGAAGTTGCTCTTAAGAGTGTTCGGGGGAAGACGAGAACAATGAGGAGAAAAAAATTAGTTATTAAATGTCTTCAAAGGCAGCCATTCTAGAAGGCTGATATTAGGCAAGGATTCATCAACAAAAGATAAAACAGCTGGGAAGGGTGGTGCACACCTGTAATCCCAGCAACTCAGGAGGCAGAAGCAAAAGAATCAGAAGTTCAAGGCTAGAGCCAGTTTGGCAATTGGCTGTGCAATTTAGCAATACCCTGTCTCAAGATAAAAAAAATTAAGAAGGACTTAGGGATATAGCTCAGTGGTAGAGCACTTGCTTCACATGTGTGCGTCCCTGGATTCAACCTGAAAAAATAAAAATAAATAAATAAAACAGAAGCCAGGTGTGATGGCACACACCTGTAATCTGAGCTCTCAAGAGGCTAAGACAGGAGAATCATGAGTTCTAGGCCACTCTGAGGTATGTAGATGTAGTGAGACCCCGTCTCAAACAAACAAAGGATAATTGTGGGAGCCAGGCACAGTGGCACACACCTGTAATCCCAGAGACTCGGGAGGCAGAGGTAGGATGATGGCAAGTTTGAGACCAGAGGGAGTCTGCATAATTTAGGAAGACCCTGTCTCAAAAAGAAAAGGTGGATGGGTGTGCAGCTCAGTGGTCCAGCACTTGCAAAGCATGCAAGCGTGAGGTCCTAGGTTCAACCCTCAGTACCACAAAAAAAAAAAAAAAGAGAGAGATAATTGTGACCATATCAGACAAAACCATTAAAACAGTTTTGCATATAGCAAATACTGCAACCCAAGTAGAGGTTAAGAAAAAGAAATTTAATTCTGTTTAATTACTTTGTGCCTAGTTGGCAAGTGTAGGAGTAGATGGCGAAAGACAAATGGATAATAAAAGTATACTCAAGAACTACTTATTTTAGAAGCTGTTTTTAAGTATTGAATTGATGAACACTATATTTGATTTTGTTATTATAAACTGCATTTGTACTTGTAGTGGTAGTATACACAATCATCCTGATTCTCAATATAGTCAGCATAGAATTAGTTTAGATACACTGAATGGCCTAGTTTTTAAGGTTCAACACATAAAACATAACTATGTAGAATGAAGTCATTTTTACTCAGGGAATTGATTTTGGCACATGGCCATTGGTCCAATATAATGACCAATAACCATATGCAGCTACTGAGTACTTGAAATGAGGTTGGTGCCACATTATACACCTCAGCTCCATGGGATCTTCACTGTCACTTAAAATTGGTCTTCATACTCTTCCTTCTGCTAATTCATTCTTCACAGTTACTAAATCAATCTTTATGCCTTTGCTATATGGCCTCTTCACAAAAGAAAAGAGCTAGGCCTGCAACAATAGAAGTTGCCAGGTGGAAAAGAAAAGGATCAAATAGCCCAATCAGAAAGAAGACCACAGGGAAGGGCTCAGTCTGATGCCCAGTCAGTTGAGGCACATGGTTTACTGAACAAGAAAGATAGGCTGCCATGGCTTCAGCTAAGGAAATGAGCTAGAAAGGAAAGCTCAGAGTGCACAGGAAGGGCTTTGTATAAGTGAAGGCAGAAAGAATTATGGTACCTTAACCTGGCCATTTATTGAAGGTTGTCATCCTCTGCTCTAGATCTTACCAATTCAGTATTCTATCACTCAAGTACCAAGTCAAGAACTTCCAAAGAAGCCAGTTTCTAAAGATATGCAGGGCACAAAGACATCTCCTAATTTGGGAACAACTGGTAAAGGCTGTCTAGAAAAACGAAAAACAAAGCTTCAAGTTTTAAAGCCACAAATGAAATGACAAGAAATGCATTTTCCCCTTCTCTCCCCACACCAACAAAACAGAAAAAGCTTCTATAACATCCTTGTTTTCCAAATAAAAATACAGTAGAACAAATAATTAAGAAAGGAATTAACTCACAACAATATTCTGTGTTAACTGCCAGGAATTTGCATGTCTTGTGGGAAGCCATTATTCCTAGAGGTGAGCTTAGTAAGTTTAAGTACATGATTCCCAACAGAGGCTACTACTTTGCAAATGAACAAGTCAGTGATAATCTTAACTAATGTGTCTCAAACCTGTGCACCAGGTTATCAAAAACACTTGGCCTGTTAAGCCAAATGTTCGTACATGTTAGAATTTGGTATTTTGGTTTCTTGTTCCAGTTTAGCTAATAAATTGTCTATATGTCCTCAAATAAGTCATTTAATTACTCAAATATTTCTCCTACACCCATGATCTAAGTGTGTCTTTACTTATGTATTGTGAGTTGCCCAAACACCCCTTTAGCTCTGTGATGAAAGAAATATATCTTTAAATTTATCTTTCTACCTTAAGTCTTCATTTACCACCTCAAATTCTTTTTAAAGCACTGTATAAAATGATTAATATGGGGCCAGGGATGTAGCTCAGTAGTAGAGAGCTTGCCTAGCATACACAAGGTCCTAGGTTCAATTCTCAGCACCACAAAATAAAACAAAATAAAATAAATGGTTAATAAATACAAAATTTTAAAGCATCCATTTCCTATATATTTATATATATATTTTTTATATATATTTTATGATTATGATAGCCAAATAAAGTCAATGCCTGAATTTTTTATCCTTAAATCTTATCTCCTCTGAAAAAAGACCTTTACATTAGAAAACAAAAACAAAATGTGGAAAAAAGAATAACAAGTCTTACTTATAGCTAAACGTCTGAGCAAGCTGTCCAAGTCACTATTTTAAAATAACTATTTTAGAAATAATTTAACTGTATGGTAAATACATGTTATCACTTGCAAATTTTACTCCATTGCTAAAAGGAATTCAGATTTGTCTGTTTCTATCCACTGCTAAGACTACTTCTCTTTTATTTTCTTCTTCAAAGAACAGCGTTTAGCTTTTGAGGCCTGTTTTCATTCAACCCAATAAACAGGTACTTGTGTGCCAACTATGTGTCCACTAGGTGGTAGGAAGAGAATGAGATAAGAAATAAAACATCCTTAGACATATAAAGTGAAATAATGGTAGTGAATGAGAAAGAGTCCTGGGCGCATTTTCGGAGGACTTGGCAGAAAACTCTGTTTCTTTTGAAGAGCTCTCACTTTGTTCAGTAGTTAATTTAAATATCTTTTGTTCAGTATGTGACTTCAGCTCAAAATTCTATGTAAGAGGGCTTTTGTCTCCTCTGTTATTATTATTACTCCCTTCATCACAATATACTCAATTTGGGTGAGAAAAGTAGACAGATTTGGTTTCTTTCCAGTAAAAAAGAAAAAGACAATTCGTGTGGCCACATTACTACTTAGACTAAAAAACATGTTAATATAGATATCTTCCTTAGCTAGTCTAAATGTCAGAAAATTATAGACAAAACAGAACAGGGGGAACTTATGCTATGGATTTGTACAGTATGGGGGTAACTATAGGACTGTATATTAAAAGGTGGGAGGATGTCAGGCACAGTGCCACATACCCACAATCCCAGTATATGGGAGGCTGAGGCAGGAGGCTTACAAATGCAAGGCCAGTCTGGTCTATATGTGGAAACCCTGTCTTTAAAATTCGGGGGAGGTAGGCAATTAGTTGTGACCACTCATGACCACACATGGGAATGTGCACTCATTTGCCAGTACATACTTTGGCTCAAATCAGTCTCTTATAGCATAAGTGTTAGACTGATCAATCAATTATATTGAAGGGGCATTCTGATATGCACCTGAGTCCAGTACAGGGCTCAGAACATCCTTTGCATCAGTCACAGGTGGCCAGTCAGTCAGGTGTTTAAACAGGTCAGACAATCAAAAAAAACTAGAACTCTCCACTCTGACTTCCAACCAGGTCAGTCATTGGATCAAACACACACTGAGTACTTTCTATGTGGTAGGCACTGTGCATGTCATTGTGGGACGGGGATATAAAAATAAGTGAGACTGTCCTTGCCCTTTATAAGCAAGATAAATGTAAACAAATAAATTGTAATGTATGCTCAAGAAACAAATAATTGTAATGCATGCTTTAACAGAACTACATCTAAGTTTCAGCTCTTTATCAGTGAGGTACAGAGGAAAAGAAACTCTAGGAAGGCTGAACAAAAATTCTTCAGGATTAATGGGATCTGAGGTTTTTTTTTTTTTTAAAAAAAAGAGGCCTTCCAGTCAGTGGGGCAGCAAACATGAAAACACAGCCAGTTTAAGGAATGTATCCACATAGCACCGGTCATGGTGGCACACACCGGTGAACAAGGAGGCTGAGGCAGGAGGATCACGAGTTCAAAGCCAGCTTGGGCTACACATTTTGAGCCTGCAGCCATAGCCCTGTGGCATCCGATCACGTCAGATCTTGGAAGCTAAGCAGGGTCGGGCCTGGTTAGTACATGGATGAGAGACCGCCTGGGAACACCAGAAGCTGTAGGCTTGGGAGAAGGACCTGGCAACCCCCTCCCAAAAATCAATCTGCCATTGAAAACCCTATGAACAGCAGAGAAGCACTGACAATAGTGTTTCCCCTGTTGTACAGAGGGTCGCCATGAGTCGGATACCGACTTAACAGCACCTAACAACAACAACAATAATCCACATAGCAGGAACACAGGGTATTGGGCAAAGAGAAGGTATAGAAAGGAGAGGAAGTTGGGAAAGGAGAAGTTAGAGAATCAGAAAGGGGGCATACAACTCAATAGGCCTAAATATTATTCTTTAACCAATGGGAAATTATTTAATAAGTCTAAGCAAAGGGTGCCTGCAGTAGTAGCCCTGTGGCATCCAATCCTGTCAGATCTTGGAAGCTAAGCAGGGTCGGGCCTGGTTAGTACCTGGATGGGAGACCGTCTGGGAACACCAGAAGCTGTAGGCTTGGGAGAAGGACCTGGCAACCCCCTGCCCCCAAAAAATCAATCTGCCATTGAAAACCCTATGAACAGCAGAGAAGCACTGACAATAGTGTTTCCCCTGTTGTACAGAGGGTCGCTATGAGTCAGATCCGAAGCGATGGCACCTAACAACAACAACAAGCAAAGGGTATTGTTAGGTTTGCATTTCAAACAGAAAAATTCAGCAGCAAGTGTGGACAGAGTGAAGAGAAATAGGAAGACAAGTTCATCTGGGAGTTCCTTTATTTGACCACCAAATAATTTATGAAATATACAGTATACCAAGTAATATAAACAGTTATGAAGAAAACACCCATGGCCCCTGACCTTGCAGAGCTTAGAGTCTTGGTGAAGGATAAACAAAAGATGAGGTTCCAGTGCAAGATGGCAGATTAGAGATATTTGTGCGACACGGTGAAACAAAAGTGTCAGGACAGGAAAGACTAGACTCTGTTCCAAAGAAACAGCAGAAAAGCACGGAAATTACAAAGGAGGTTATACAATGCTGTCAGAGGGGAGAGAAGGAGGGTCTGCTCAACAAGGGAGAGTGACCAGGACATGTCTCCAGCCCCAACTTCCCAGCAGGAAGAGGGGAATCGGAGGTCTCACCCAGAAGGTAAGCCAGAAGGCCCTGGTCAGAAGACTGGTAGTCCCACAGGCCAAGCCTATAGTCCTTGAAGCCAGTGGAGGTGGTGGTCAGTTGAAGTTGGAGTCTCTTATCTGACTCTGGCTCAGGGTTGCCAGTCTCCATAGTTCTCAGAAGATGGAGTCGTCTCCTCTCTCCAAGGGGTGGGGCTAATGTCCACCTTGCTGGAGCCTCCTGCTTCTCAGCATGTTGGCGCCCCACCTTTCCCTTCTCTGTAATTCCCTTCCACAGTTGTGTCCAATCCTGGGGTTGTGGCAGGTTACCCCCAGGCTCCCTGACCCATAATTGTTCCTTGTTTTCAGGCCCCTTCATAGGTCAGTCTCATAAAATAGATTTGCTCTCAGGATGGTACCTGGTCACAGCTGGTTGATTGGATTAAAAAACAAGATCCAGCAACTTTTTGTCTGCAAGAAACACATCTCACTGGCAAGGACACACAGACAGGGAAAGGATGGAAATTGATATACCAAGCAAATGAAAGACCCCCCAAAAAAGGCAAGAGTAGCAATCCTTATATTAGGTAAAGTAGACTTCAAGCTCAAAATAGGACATAAAGATGATCACTATATAATAATAAAAAGAATAATGTGTCAAGAAAATATAACAATACAGCTGGGCACGGTGGCGCACACCTGTAATCCCAGCAGCTCGGGAGGCAGAGGCAGGATCACAAGTTGGAGACCAGAGGCAGTCTGTGTAATTTAATGAGACCCTGTCTCAAAAAGTAAAAACAAATTGGCTGGGGGCACAGCTCAGTGGTCCAGCACTTGCAAAGCATGCAAGCGCAAGGTCCTGGGTTCAACCCCCAGTACCGCTAAATAAATAAATAAATAAATAAATAAATAAATAAATAAATATTCTAAACATATATGCACAGAACATTGGTGCACCTAATTTCATATAGCAAACACTACTGGACGTAAAGGAAGAGATAAGTCCAGATAAAGTAATAGTGGGCAACTTCAACACCCAACTTTCATCAATAGATAGGACATCCAGACAAAAAATAAACTTCAGAGTTAAACAGCACAATAGATCAAATGGACTTAATAGATATCTATAAAATATTCCATCTAAAAGCTACAGGATACACATTCTTCTCAGCACCCTGTGGAACTTTCTCTAAAATATATCACAATTTAGGCCATAGGTCCTTTTTTTTTTTTTTTTTTTTTGGGCGGTACTGGGGATTGAACCCAGGGCCTTGTGCTTGCATGCTTTGCAAGTGCTGGACCACTGAGCTGCCCTCCCACCCCCAGCCCATTTTTTTATTTTTTGAGACAGGGTCTCGCTAACTCAGACAGACTGCCTCTGGTCTCAAACTTGCAATCCTCCTGCCTCCTCCTCTGGAGTCGCTGGGATTACAGGTGTGGGCCACTGCACCTGGCTTCCTAAATCAAGTCTTAACAAATACAGAAAAATCTAAATAATTTCTTATCAGAACAATTAGAATAAAACAATATACTGTTAAATTATCAGTGAGTCTTGAAGAAATCAGGGAGGAAACTTAAAAATTCCTAAAATCAAACAAAAATGAAAATACAACCTATCAGAACTTTTGGGTTATAGCAAAGGTAATTTTAAGAGGGAAGTTTATAGCTATGAGTGACTACAATAAAAAGTCAGAGAGGACTCCAATTAATAACTTAGTGATATACCTTAAGGTCTTAGAAAAACAAGAACAAGCAAAACCCCAATCAGTAGACAGAAAGAAATAATAATGATCAGCGCAGAAATTAATGAATAGAGACTAAAACAACAATACAAAGAATTGATGAAACGAAGAGCTAGTTCTGTGAACAGATACACAAGATCAACAACCCCTTAGCTAAGTTAATCAAAGGAAAGAGAAACAAAACTCACATTAATAAATTAGAGATGAAAAAGGAAACATTACAACTTTGAAAACTTTTATTCCAAAAAACTGGAAAATCTAGATGAAATAGATAAATTCCTAGATACATATTACCTACCAAAATTAAATCAAGAAGATATAAACAACTTAAACAGATCTATAATGAGCAAATGAAATTGAAGCAGTAATAGTCTTCGAGCAAAGAAAAGCCCAGGTCCTGGTGGACTCACTGACAAATTCTGTAAGACCTCTGAAGAAGAATTTACACCAATATTCCTCAAACTAGTCCATAAAATAGAAATGAAAGGAACACTCCCAAGTTCATTCTATGAAGGCAGTATTACCCTGATACCAAAACCAGAAAAGGACACAAGAAAAAAAGAAAACTACTGACCAATTTCCCTGATGAACATAAATGCAAAAATCCTTAATAAAATATTTATAAATCAAATATGTATGAGACCCTGGGTTCATCGCCCAAGTGCCCCCCACACACACATATGAACATCACACACAAACATATATATATATATATATATATATATATATATATATATATGAGAAAACCTACCCCCAGCATCATACTAAATACGGAAAAACAGAAAGCATTTCCTCTAAGGTAGGGAACAAGAGTGTCTACTCTCTCCACTGTTACTCAATACCATAATTGAAATCTTATCCACAACAATAAGGCAAGAGAAAGAAATAAAAGGGATCCAAATAGGAAAGGAAAAAGTCAAATTATCCCTATTTGCAGATGATACAATCCTATACTTAAGACTCCAAAGACTCCATCAGGAAACTCCATGTAGTTGTTGTTAAGTGCCATCGAGTTGGTGTATGACTCATAGTGACCTGACCCTACGTGTAATGGACATACACTGCTGTCAGTGCTTCTCTGCTATTCATAGGGTTTTCAATGGCTGATTGGTTTTTGGGAGTGGGTTGCCAGGTCCTTCCCCCAGGGAACTTTTAGAGGTGATGAACTCTTTCAGCAAAGTAGCAGGATACAAAATTAGCATGCAAAATCAGTAGTTTTTATATATACCAATAACATGCAGGCTGAGAAAGAAATCAGTAAATGATCCTATTTGCAATACCTTTAAAAAGAATGAAATACCTAAGAATAAACCTAACCAAGGAGGTGAAAGACCTCTACCATGAAAAATTTAAAACACTGAAGAAAGAAATTGAAGACGACATTAGAAGATAGAAAGACCTCCTGTGCTCATGGATTAGAAGAATTAACCTGTTAACACACAGCATGCTTTTTATAGGACAGTAACTCACTTATTATAAGGAAATGTTCACAACACTGTGGTTTCTATTAGACCAAACATAAAAGCAAGCACCTGGCAGGAGATAAGGTTGAGATATAGTGTGATTATATGCACATGCACACAAGTCTGATATACATTCTGAGAAATAATAATCAGCTAATTTGTTACTGTCCCATAATAGGATGGAACGTGTTAACAGGCTAAAATTGTGAAAATGACTACTTTACCAAAAACAATCTACAGATGAAATGCAATCCCCATCAAAATTCCAATGACATTCTTCACCAAAATAGAAAAATAATTATAAAATTCATATAGAAGCACAAGAGATCCCAAATCACCAAAGCAATTCTGAGCAGAAAGAGCAATACAGAGAATATCACAATACTCAATTTCAAATTCTACTCCAGAGACATAGTAACAAACACAACATGGTACCGGCTGAAAAACACATGTAGACTAATGGAATGGAAGGTCCAGAAATAAACCCATGCAGCTACAGTCACTTGGTGTTCAAAAAGTGTGCCATAAATTTATGATGAAAAAAGATAGCCTCTTCAACAAATGGGGCTGGGATTCAGCTCAGTTGGTAGAGCGCTGCACTGCAGTCTCTGAGGTCCCGAGTTCAATTCCCAGCACCTCAAAAAAATGGGAGAAGGGCCTGGCAATCCACTCCCAAGGCAATCCTGAAACAGTCAGCCATTGAAAACCCTATGAAGGTCGCTATGAGTCAGATACCGACTTCGACAGCACTTAACAACAACAACAACAACAACAACTTCAACAAATGGTGCTAGGAAAACTGGATATTCTCATGTAGAAAACTGAGACTAGATCCCTCTCTCTCACTCTATACAAAAATCAGTTCAAAATGGATCAAAGACCTTAATGTGAAACCTGAAACCTTGACACTGGTAGACGAAAACAGGGAAAATACTTCAATACACAGGCACAGGGAAGGACTTTCTGAAAAGGACCCAAATAGCACAGGAAACAACAGCAAAAATTGACAAATGGGATTGCACGAAATTAAAAGGTTTCTGCACAGCAAAAGGGACAATTAATAGAGTGAAGAAACAGCCTACAGAATGGGAGAAAATCTTTGCCAGGTATACATTAGGCAGGGGATTAATATCTAGAATATATAAAGATCTCACAAATTAAACACCAAAAAAAGCTAATTATCCAATCAAGAAATGGGCAAATGGATTGAACAGACAGTTCTCAAAAGAAAAAATACAAATGACCAATAAATACATGAAAAAATGTTCAACATACTTAACCATGAGGGAAATGCAAATCAAAACTGTACTGAGATGTAATCTTACCCCAGCCAGAATGGCTAGCATCAACAAAACAACCAACACCCAATGCTGGCAAGGAGGCAAGGAGAAAGGAAAGAACCCTTATATGTTGCTGGTAGAAGGTGGGTATAGCCAGTATGGAAATCAGTATGGAGATACCTCAAAGACTAAACATAGAACTATCATATGACCCAACTATTCCACTCCTGGGTATGTATCTGAAGTCAATAAATCATAGAGAGACCTGCTCATCTATGTTCACTATGGTGCTATTCACAATAGTCAAGACATGGAATCGATCTACATGTCCATCAACAGATACATGGATAAGGAAAATGTGGCATATATACAACATGGAGTTTTATTCACCCATAAAGAAGGTTGAAATCATGGTATTTGCTGGAAAATGGATAGAACTAAAGATCGTCATGCTAAGAGAAATTAGCTAGACCCAAAAGGACAAACATCACATGTTCTTTCTCATTTGTGGATGCTAGATTTCAATATATATTCAATACCTTAACATATATGTCATGAAAGTAGATTATATGGGGGAGAAAAGAGATTAAAGAGAGGAGACAATAAGAAAGAATCATGCAGGAAATAGAAATATCACATATGGAAATGTCATAAAATGAAACTCATTAAATTGAACACTAAAAAATTACTAATAAAAAAGTTTATAAAAAAGATGAACTAAAGCATCAGGAGTACAGATGGAGATAAGAGGGCAGATGAAGAGATGCATCTACATGATATTCACTCCATGTAGAAGGTCACAGAGAAATCTAGGATGACTCTCCTGCTGCTGGCTCAAGGGACTGGGTCAACATATAACAGTCAGAAAGACAGAGGTTGGAGGAAAGGAACTAGCACAAAGGTGTTCAGATGGGGATGTCTAATAAGCAACTGAATTGATGGTTCCTCAGTTCACTTACCTCAGCTGGAGCCCTGGATTTGAAAATAACAATCAGGAGATTGTACAAACCATGGAAAATAAGTGAAGGTAAGATCCAACAACACTAAAATATAAGCAGCTGGTTAAGGAACAAGCTGGTGAGGAGAACTGAGAAGTAAATGGTCTGGGATAGGGTCAGAGAGAATGGTAGAAATATGTTATAAAGCCAAAGGAACAGAGAGTTTCGAAAACAGGCAAGAGTCAACTGCTAGAAAGAGGTTAATGGTTTCTAGTGTATTCATAGTTGTGCAACCATCATCACAATATAGTTGTGCAATCAATTTTTGAACACTGCCTCTATGTCAAAAACAAAAGAGATAATGGAGTAAAGGAATGGAGATGGAAATATAATTGTAGGGTAACAAGCTACGTTTTCTTAGGAATTTGTAAACCACATTAGCATGTTTAAGGATGTAAAGTAACCTTCAGGCAGGAAATCTGTTTAATTTTGTTTAATCTACCATTTTTAAAATTCATTAGATCAAGAATTCCTTATTTCTTAATTATACCTATTCACCTATAGTGGAATTAGGATCTGTAGGATTTATATACTTAGGTAACAGTATTTAGGTGAGGAGTTGCAAATTAGTGGTCTTTGTTTGGTCTCGACAGTTTTTAAAATCAAGAAATTTCATTATCTTTTGAAATATCAGAAGACCAGGCCATAGTGGATCTGCCTTCCAATGAGGGGGGAACAAAATACTGGAATCCAAATATTCTTTTTGAAAAATATAATTCCTGCACTACTGCCTGTAATCTTAACATCCAGGCCATTTCACTCGTATGTTATCATCTGGTCCCTGTATCATTCCCTTATTAAGCAACCCTCTCAGTGTCTATACAGACTGAAAAGTTCAGAAACATCTCACCCCCCTCTTCTCTAAACATTATATTTAATAAAAGTTCTTACAGTTCTTCTGAGAACTGTAAGAAAAGCAGATTGTTTATGTCAGCAGTGACAAAATACAGGCCAAGTGCAACATATAGATCTATTTTGTAAATGGGAAAATCACATTAAAGAGTAATTGAGATTTCCAGATTTCTTTGAAATTTAGGAAGATCTGGTAACATTCAACTATCCTTCCACATGACAATAATTTCAAAATAGTAATAGCTTCTTCTTTAGTTAGGGTCTACACATTTCAATTTACCACAGTCCCTACCATTCCCAATGTCCCATAACTGGCCTGATTCTCTCATTAATTCTTTGGCCCCTGTAGGCAGCAGAGTTTATGCCACCTGACTTAACAAACAAGATTCTACTTTAATTAGCACAGTGCATTAGGCAAGCTCCCCAATATCATGCTAAGTGAAACATCTACTAATGATGAAACACCCTACCATTTCCCAAATATGTATTCATGTAGAAAAAAATGAGCCAGGCAAGGTGGTACACGCCCATAATCCTAGCAACTAGAGGGTGGAGGCAGGAGGATCACAAGTTCCAGGCCAGACGCAGCCTGTGTAATTTAGCAAAACCATAACTCAAAATAAAAAATAAAACATGGGCTGGGGTGTGTAGCCCAATAGTAGGCAAAGTGTGCGTGATGCCCAAGGTTCAACCCCCAAGTACTGCAAAAATAAATACATACATACATATATACATACAAAAAAAAACACAGACTAAGAAAACATACAATGAGAAAAAGAATTTTAGGAGATTTTTATTTTCTTCTTAATCCTTTTCTGTACTTACCAGATTAAAAACATAATAGTAAGTATGCATGTCTTCATAATCAGAATAATGCAGAAAATTGCAAAATGTAGACCTGGTATGGTGGCACATGCCTGTAATCTCAGCACTCAGGAAGCCAAGGGAGGGGGACCATGAGTTCAAGGTCAGCCAGGGCTACACAGTGAGACACTATCTTAAAAAAAAAATCCTAAATATACCAAGAAAATTCTTGATAAATAACAATTTATAAAGAAATAAGAAAGTACTAGTGCCCTAAAGTTTCAAATTATGACCAATGTCAAGATATTAATTTATAAGCCCACCAGTGACAACACAGTCACAGGAGTTAAACAGCAGATGAACCATGTCTGTGGCAAATTCCAACTTCAAGCAAACCTCATCCAATTCTACATAGTTTCCTTAGCGCTAAAGTTAAGCTGCCTTAGCAGCAGCTGTTTATTTTAACCCAACACTGGGATTGAGTGTATCAATTAAAGTTAGATAAATGTTAGCAGAATAGCCTTGCTCACCCATCCCTCTTTAGGAAGACACTTTGAGTAGGCTTATAATGTGCAAATATTTCATTGTCTCCCTCAAGTCAAGATTGTTCCATAGACTTTACAACAACTTACAGTTGTCTTCTCAAGAGCAACCAAATTAACAGAACAGGCCACCAACACAGGGAACATCTCTACTTTCTCCAACTCCCTCAAAGAAACACAGTCTGAGTGTTGTAGAGTGAATAAGAATGTGGCAATCTATCCCAAATTCTTCATTTTAGAAATATGGCTCAGAGAAGTTATGTCTCTGAGAAACTTCAAGCATCTCAGCTCCATTTCCTGTATTTTCAGGCCCACTTTCTAACATGCAACCAAGATATTTTCTATGTGATAAATATTCTCATACTCAGGGTATATAAATCCTACTGAAAGGGCTGCTCAGTGGTAGATCATTTGCTTGGCATGCACAATTTTCTGGGTTCAATCCCCAGCAACACAAAAAACACTTTAGTGAGAGTGATTTACATGGTTTCAAATGCTATATAACATACCAGAAAGGTCCCCAAATAGCACATTTTAGTACTGCCTTTAGCGACAGGAAATCAAGCATCAATATAGGAAAATAAAAGGAATAGTTTTCACTCCTAATTTCCTTTATTTTTTCCAGTTTTCCTAGGTATTAAAAAGATTACTGAAATGAGAATATAGTATTATTCCCACTAGTTATAATTAAGTAATCAATGCATATTCATAAATACTCATAGGAAGGAAAAGATCATTGGATGACCTGAATGTAATCTTTAGTAAATGCTTCAAGTACAGAAGAAATTCCTTTAGGAATTTGTGACCTCAGATCTGAGAATAATCTTTTACACACAGTGACTGGCACAGATTAAACACTCAGAAAACAAGTGCCACTGAATTAAGTAAAATGATAAAGACAAGGAGTAAACAGGTTAATATTTAATTCTACCAACTCCATATCTGCCCACACATACTCTGTATCTTCTCCATTCCTTCTAATTTCTGCAAAATTAACTCAAGACCTTCAAATATACAGATCTTCATTATTTTATTTTCATTGTTTCATTATGCCTACAAATTCTAATACTCTATGACGGTATTAAGATGACCAACTAGGTTCCCACCTGTCATTTTTTATAAGTTGATAAAAACATGAAAAAAAGGAAAGTTAGATATTGCTGAGGGAAATCAGGACATCTCTACCACCTATCCTGTCTCATGTATGATTATAAGGAAAGAGAAATACCAGCAATATGTGTGAATGTGCTATTAATGTCTACTACCTTAAGGTATACAAGCAGCCCTACCCAAATCAAAACAATCTCCATTCTCTTCCTCACTACCCTGTAACCAAACCTGCTTTTCTCAGTGTATTATTCCACAAAATTTAAAATGTATTTTTTTCTGGATTGTTTTATCTGTTTTAATAGCTAGAGTTACAAATATACTCTCTTAACAGTTTTAGTTCACATATGTAGAATTCCAACTTCACTGTAGCTTTCACAGACAAGCCTGGACTTATAACCCCCACTTATAACACTGTCTCTATGAAAAAATAATTCCAAGATCTGGGGATGTAGCTCAGTGGTAGAATACCTCCCTAGCGTGCCCGAAGCCATGGGTTCAACCCCTCAGCACCACAGGAAATAAATAATTTCAAACAACCAATTTGTAAATGAATTTTTGAAATGCAACCTATTTTCACATTAGGGAAAGTAGGCCCCACTCCCAATCCTGAAAGATAACATGGATTAGTAGAAAAGGAACTAGGGCTTTGGAATAAGGAAGTCTGAATCTCACACTCTGCTATTTACTCTGTGTCCTTCATCAAGGAACTTACTGTCCTTGAGCCCTTCTCTCCAGCAGTAACACAGGAAAAGTAAAATCTCTCAGGACTAAATACATATGTAAATCACCTGGAATAAGGCCTGGTGGATAAGAGATGCCAGATAAACACTAGCCCCTTTTTCTTTCTACTATTGTGTTACTGTTGTTAGGAGCCATCTAGTTGGGTCCAACTCATAGCAACCCTATGTACAACGGAATGAAACACTTCCTGACACTGTGCCATGCACATGATCTTTTTTATGTTTAAGCTCATTGATATAGCCACTGTGTCAATCCATCTAGTTGAGGGTCTTCCATTTTCTCATTGACTCACCACTCTCCCAAATATGATGTCCTTCTCCAGGGTTTGGTCCCTCCTGATATGTCCAAAACACATAAGACACAGTCTAGCCATCCTTGCTTCCAAGGAGTACTTTGGTTGCACTTCTAGGATGGTTGGTTCTTTTAGCAGTCCATGGTATATACCATATTTGTTTCCAGCACCATAACTCAAAAGCATCAATTCTTCTCCTGTCACCCTTAGTCACTGTCCAGCTTTCACAACCATATGATACAACTGAAAATACCATGGCATGAATCAGGCACACATTCATCTTCAATGTGACATCTGTACTTTTCAACACTTTAAAGAGATCTTTTGCAACAGCTTTTCCCAATGGAATGTGTCTTTTGATTTCTTCACTGCTGTTTCCATGAGTGTTGACTGTAGAACCAAGTAAAAAGAAAAAATCTTGGACAAACTCAATCTGTTCTCCATTTATTGTGAAGTTGCTTACTGACTCAGTTGTAAGGATTTTTGTTCTCTTGATGTTGAGGTGCAATCCATACTGAAGGCTGTGTTCTTTGATTTTCATCAGTAAGTGTTTCAAATCCAGTACTCTAATTTCTGATTTCAGTTTTCCTTTTATAGTTTTTAACTGAGCACATGCTGTAAGTCAGTTCTTTTTTACCTCTAAGAGGCTGGTACTACTTACTGTTTCATTTTACAGATGAAGAACAGAGGCACAGGAGATTAACTGATTTGCCTAAAATCACTCGAATTGTGATGTTCACTTCAGGACACTCATGCTCTAATCCTATAAACAAAAAGACCCACCAGAATTGAACCTACATGTCTTTTTTTTTTTTTTTTCCAGTTGTAGATGGCTTAACCCAGGGTTTTGTGTATACTTTGAGGGCACTCTATTACTGAGCTGCGTCCCTACGCCCTTTTTTATTTTTTGTCTTGAGATAGGGTCTCATTAAATTATGCAGGTTGCCCCTGGCCTCAAACTCACGATCCTCCTGCCTCTGTCTCCAGAGTTGCTGGGATTATAGGCATGTGCCACCACTCCTAGCTCATGTGTTTTTTAAATGAGGAAGTGGGATTCAATGACATCTAATATTTTCTTCTGTCATTTTGCATGATCCTATAATTCTACAGAGCTATCAGGTGGTAAGACAGACAAGAAAACTTCAAGTTCACATTGGGCAATAGCATACAGGATCACAATGCAGTCTGATCAACTGATGTACAACTCTCCTGGTTTTCCTTCCCAGCAGCTGGAAGGTTTCCACACCCCCAGATCAGTTAAGCTCACCAAAATTTGGGCTCTTTAACTGTTATTTGCTTAGGAAAAAATCAACTGAGTCACCTGGCCTCAATTATCTTTTAAAATTGAACCAAGACTGACCAGTAATGTAGGCTTTTTGTTTTCTTTCAACTATAGGTGTTGTCAAAATTTGAAATAGTAACCCAATGGCAAGTAAATGTCTTTACTAATGTTGAAAGCCAGCATGCTAATTAATTGGAGCTTATTCAGTCTTCTTACAATGTAATACATAATTGAATTTGGCTCCAGGACATAATAAACACTCTGACCTATTAAATTAGGGCCACAAGTAACATTTCATTATTTCTTTGTATCGAAGAAAAAACACTAAAGCTACAAGCAATTTCTCACAGGTAGCCCCCAACTAGAAATTCTATATGTTGTCAAAATGTGTCAAATGGCAAGATGGCCAATTAAAACGCTCATAGAAAAGAGACTTTTGTAGTACCTATACTAAATAAGCTTCCAAAGTCATACCTTTAAGTTTTTCTTCTAGATGTTTTTATCTTTACTTTTCAACAACAGCATCCACAATTTAGTGTGACTACATATGAGCTGAGCACAGACTTGCTTCTAAACTTGCCAAAAAATGAAATAAGGGAACAGGTGCTGCACCTCCAGACCAAAATGGCCAAGATGTACCAATAGGAAATAGCTGGAAACCATCCCCAGCAACACTATTTATGTTTGTGCCTTTTGCAGGTTGTATTTCATCACTGCTTTTCATATAACATTAGTAGATTATAGACAGCATTGGTTTAAACCAACAGAAAGACTTTTACAGGACTATTACACTTATTTCCTTTTGTTTCACTTGCTTATCAATACAAAGTATCAATACTACAGCCTAGATATTGAACATTGCCACAGACAAACCCATCAGGAAGCTCTGCCCCTATCATCTCACATAACTTATTCCCAGTTGGGCAAAAAGACAACAAAATTAGACAGAATTGAGAGAATTACACTGTAATGAGAGTCCATTAAACTAGTTTGTTGTTTTAAGAAAAATATTAAGACACACAGCTGGCAAAACACCTATACACTAAATTACAATCCTCTTATTTTGAGTCCTTATTAAATACCAAGTTTACTCACAATGGCTCATTGAAGAACAACATAAATCTATATTTGGCTCATAAATGGAAACCATCTCAAAATGAGTTTAAGTAGAAAATTTAACAGGAGAGTCACTGAAGATCAACAGAAAATGTGGCAAGTTTTCGTTGTTAAATTTGATTTTAACATGTGAATTCCTTCTTACCTTAGCAGGCAAGTTTCTATAAACCCTGTTGTTGTTGTTAGGCACTGTGGAGTCTGACTCATAGCAATTTTCATTGGCTGATTATTTTGGGATTACTTCGGGAGTGCGTTAGGAGTGGATTACCATATCCTTCTCCCCTTTTTGCGGTGCTGGAGATTGAACCTGGGCCCTCAAAGAATGCAGGGCAGTGCTCTACCATCTGAGCTAAATCCCAGCCTTCTATAAACCTAGTAACCAATAAATATAATTTTTAAATTATATTTAAATATCATTAATAAATAATAATCACACAATTAGGTCACCCTCTTCAGGATAAAATTCAAGTTCTCTCTCCAGGATAAACATACTTCATTAGTTGGTAGGTAAATGTGATATAGATAAACTCCCTATGAATTCTCGTAAGCAGCTGATTCCATTAACAATGTCACTCCATGGTGCCTAATTTTCTTTCTTTCCTAACAGAAGAGAGGCAAAGTAGAAATGTTTAATGCATCTCTTACATTCAGCTAGTTTTAGATTAATTCATTCTTTAATTTATGTCCTGAGAGCTGTATATGTAAGGCACTACACAGGTGACACTTCCTCAGGTTACATGAAGATGATACAGCTAGGTAGCTTACAGTCTGGAACAGCAGCATCAGGACCTCATCAATGACCAGTTCATGAGTGTCAAGAGGGAGGTATAATGGGGGTCATAGATAGACTGCTTATACACTTGTTGGGATCAGAGGAGTCAGTGTTTACACTGAGCCTTAAAGCAAGGGTATAAATTTCTGAAGGGGCAAAGACATCTTAAGTGTAAGGAAGAACACCATGTGCTTAGAAGTAAGGAATACTGAAATTTGCTCATAAAATGCCCAGCAGTCTCAATGAGCTAGTTCAGACTTCATGGTAGGGGCACATGGTAGGCCAGGATCAGCATCAAATCCTGACTTTGGCTTCTTCACTGCCAAAGGAATGTGCTTTAGATACACTGTAGATTATGTCTGAGAACACATTTTCTCATTTTTAAAATGAGAGCACTGAATTAGAACATCTCTAAAGTCTATTTACAACTCTATAAATCTATGACTCTAGGTTGCAGGTTAGTAAATGTTTTTCTATAAAGGGCCAGGTAGTAAATATTTTAGGCTTTGTGGCCATATGGTCTCTGTCACAACTTCTCAACTCTGTCATAGTTAGTATGAAACCAGCCATACAAAATATGTAAATTAATGAGCATGGCTGTGTGCCAATAAAACTTTATTTATAGACACTGAAATTTTAAATGTGTATAACTTCATGTGCCACAAAATAATTTTCTTTTAATTTTTTCCAAACATTAAAAAATTTAAACACTATTTTTGGCCCCCTTGGAGGACAAAATTTGGCACAGAGCCTATAGTTTGCTCAATCTTGCTCTCTTTACAAAAATATGAACAGAAAGGGGTTAGGGGTATAATACCCCTTAAGATCTAGAATAAGAAATTCAGATTAACCTATAAGATAATGTAGAGGAACTGGTAGGTTTCTGTACAAGAAGGTGTTGAGATCAGAGCTGTCCTTAAGGAAGATTTACTTTGCAGTAATAGATGAGACAGAAAGATTAGATGATAATCAGCCTAATATAGACTAGTAGGGCTAGGATTTAGCTCAGTGGGTAGAGCGCTGCACTGCAGTCTCTGAGGCCCCAAGTTCAATTCCCAGCACCGCAAAAATGGGAGAAGGGCCTGGCAATCCACTCCCAAGGCAATCCCGAAGCAGTCAGCCATTGAAAACCCTATGAGGGTCGCTATGAGTCGGATACCGGCACCTAACAACAACAACATAGACTAGTAGCTTTGAGGATAGAAAAGAAAAAAGGAAAGAAAGATCAACAAAACATTATTTGAAAAAAAGAACAGTAAAAGGTTTATTTACCTGGTAAGCACAAGTGCCAAAGGTCAATTTCCCACAAGAAGGGGTGGGAGTGGAGGAGGAGAGTTTTGCATTCTCATTTCCTAGTCCCATCAGAATAGTCTGACTGTAGCAGACTGAGGAATTTGTCATGTTTAGAAGCTGTAGAGCAGCTCAAGTTGGAGCTTTCTTCAAAGAGTCTTCTGGTTTATGTCAGGTAAAATGTAACATTCAAGTTTTGGTTTTACAAAGGCAATAGATACAGCAGTATTAGAGATGATGTTTATTTATTCATAACTCTTTTTACTCCAGAGACTTCTCAAATTAGAGAAGAGTTTTTATCTGGTATACATATCAATGCCCTTAGAATTTTAAAATCCCTCTGCTGTCTATGACTCAGAATTTTTATCTATCTTTTCTTGCTCTCAGAGGGGGGGGGGAAAAAGCTGCAATGCTACAAATCCAACCAGCTCAACATTAAAGTATCTAAGTTACTATAGAAGGAATCCCACTTGACAGGAGTGCCTTCTAGGACTCAAATCTGGAAGCTGGGTGGGAGTTGGAAGAAAGAGGGGCAGAATCAGACATTAGCATAAGTAGTTCTAATTCATAAGATGGCTTGATAAGAACCACAGTAGAGTCTTATTAGAACACTGCAAAGGGAAGTTAATTTCTACTGAGCAGCTTGAGAAGATCTTCACAGACTGTTACATGTGTACTCGGCCCTTTCTAATAAGGGAGGAGGGGTGATTCCAGGCTGTGGGAAAAGTACAAATAATAACAAAAAGATGGGAAATACTGGACTGCTTTCTTATTTCAAAAGTGACATATATTCATTGTTAGGAGGAAAGCATGAATTATGGTAAGAAAAAAATTTTAATTTGAAATCCCCTACATTTCAGTACATACTCTTCCATATATAGCATAATACAAAACAGGAGTATCCTAAACATACCACCCTACTGCTTTTTGCTTAATATCTTACCAGCACACATATCTGTTCAGGCTAGCTTGGAATACATACTGGAGTGATTAAAAACCACTGTCAAACTTGAGTCCAAGGTCAAGTAGCTCTTCCTTTATAGACCTTCCTATGAACTCTTATTTCTCTTTCTTTTTTATTATTGGTAATCTTTATTGTACAACTTAATTGGTCTCATTATGACATTTCCATACATGCATTTCATTATACATTGCTCATGTTCACTTTTTGAGCTCTTATTTCAACTTGATCTTTTCTGTTTTCTTTCAGCATTTCTGTAAGTGGATCCACAACTACCACTGCACTCAGTTTTTCTTTCTTCCATGTGAGATCAAAAAGGTGTAAGCATGACTTGTTTCATATATAACTTCAATAAAATCATTCCTGAGATCTTTTATATTTAATAAGGATTCCTGGTTTTCTACCTTGTATTTCAAAGAAAGCTCATTGGTATAATTAAAATATTGTAAGCTCAGGTACTGCCACTTACTAGCTCTGGACCACAGACAAGTTACTCAAATTTTATAAGCCTTAATTTCCTCACTTGTAAAATAATTCCCATATAGTGTTGCTCTTAGGATGAATAAGTTAACAATTTGTAAACTCATTTGTTTTACTGATTTTTTTGAAACCAAGAATACTATGAATCCAAATAAATTAAGTAATAAACAGGCCTCTCTAGAGATTGTCTCCTTTGTCTTTCCGCATCCTTCCCACTGCTTGAAGGCAGCCTTTTCTGACCCTTGCTTGGATGGATGGCTCCCCAACTCCAGCATCTCACCAGTACTCCAATCAATCTTTCTCACCATTAGCAGGATTATCTTACTAAAACCTTGTATCTCAGTTTAAAATCTCTATTGTTGCCTAATATCTAGGGCTCAGTATGTTCTACTTCTAGGCGGTATCTCATCAACATACTTGCATATACATAAAATGGCATATATGTATCATTCCTTGCCATATTGTCTGAAACAGAAAAAGATCACAAATAACCTAAGGTTTATTCATTAGGGTCAAGTTCAATAAATTGTGTTACAACCATCAAGGGACAACGGTAGTCCTCTCTGTTCCACAGATGCATTTTCTGATGTTTCAGTCACCCACTGTCAAACATAGTCTGAATCATCAGTCACATCATCATAAGGAGGGTGAGTACAATACACTAAGATATTTTTTGAGAGAGAATAAGAGATCATATTCATATAACTTTCATTATATCATAGGGCTATAATTGTTCCAGTTTATTATTAGTGCTGTTAATCTCTTACTCTGCCTAACTTATAAATTAAACTTTTTCATAGGTATTATGTACTGTATAGGAAAAATAGTATATATATGGTTCAGTACTATTTCTGGTTTCAGGCATCCACTGGGGATCTTGGAACATATCTCCCATTGGTAAGGGGAGACTAATATATCATGTAACTATTAAAAATAAGAAAAGCTCTGTATGTACTAATAAGAAAAATTCTCTGATCCAGCACGGTGGTACACTCTTGTAATTCCAGAACTCAGGAGGCTAAGATGGGAGGATGGTTTGTTTGAGGCCAACCCAGGCTACATAGTGAGACCCTGTCTCAAAAAAACAACACCAAAAAAAGAAAAATTACCTGTATCTATATCCAAAATAAGGTGAGGGGGAAAAATCAAGAAAAATGACAGTATAATAAGTAACCATTTGCATAACAGGAGTATACACGTGGTCTGAACACATATAAACACCTCTAGAAGCATTCCTAAGACTGGGTTTCCTATGAGGAAGGAAACCACCTAGCTGGAATTCAAACATAAGAGGGAATCTTTTCACTGTATACGTTTTACTTTCTAAATTTTAATCCAGGTGAATATTTTACAGATTCAAGAGTTGTAGGTTTTTTTGTTTTGTTTTGTTTTTTTGTTTTTTCCCTTTTTTGGCTGATTTACATGGCAAACCCCTTTACAAGTAAGTAGCCACAATCTTAGTCCCCTCATTACTAAGGCTTCCCCACTCCCTAACTATATGCTCACATCCTTGTATCTTTGTATTCACTCTATATAGAAGGTTTCTCATTTTCTCTGGCTGGCAAACTTCTTCATGCTTCAAAGACTGCCTCTCTAAGGGAGAATGAAATTTCCTTCCTGTCTTTTTAATATATTCTGAAAAAGGGTCTTTGGTCTGCTTTGATTACATGTATGTTCCCTGCCATCAGAGGCTGGCTTCCCAGTCCTAGCCCAAGAGCACCTCAAGCTAACACCTACCCCTCAGAGACAGAGTCCATGCCTCTTAAAACATTAAAGGTATAATGAAATAGCAGCCTTACTCACAATAGCCAAAAAGGAGGAAGCAAACCAAAAGTCCATCAACAGATGAGTAGAAAGGCAAAACATGGTATACACATACAATGGAAAATAATTTCAGCCTTCAAAATGAAGGAAATTCTGACACATGCTACAAAATGCGTAAATCTGAAAGACATCAGGCTAAGTGATTTAAGCCAGTCAATAAAGGACAAATATTGTATGATTCCAAAAGTACCTTGTTGTTGTTGTTAGGTGCCGCCAAGTTGGTACCCGACTCATAGCGACCCTCATAGGGTTTTCAATGGCAGACTGTTTCGGGATTGCCTTGGGAGTGGATTGCCAGGTCCTTCTCCCATTTTTGAGGTGCTGGGAATTGAACTTGGGGCCTCAGAGACTGCAGCGCAGCGCTCTACCAACTGAGCTAAATCCCAGCCAGAGAAGTCAAATTCAAAGCCAGGCTCAGTGGTATACATCTGCAATCCCAGCAACTTGAGAGGTGGAGGCAGGAGGATTGTAAATTTGAGGCCAGACACAGCCTTTGTGACTTTGTCTCAAGATAACAAATAAAGCCAGGCGTGGTGGCACATGCCTGTAATCCCAGCAAGGTGGAGGCAGTAGAATAGCAAGTTCAAGACCAGAGGCAGTCTGTGTAATTTATGGAGACCCTGACTCAAAAGGTAAAAAACTGGGCTGAGGGTGCAGCTCAGTGGTTACAGCACCTGCAAACCATGCAAGTGTGAGGCCCTGGGTTCAACCCTCAGTATTGCAAAAATAAATAAATAAAAGATAAATTAAAAATGGGCTAAAGGTTTAGCTCAGTGGTAGAGCACTTGCAAAATATGCGCAAGGCCTTGGGTTCAACCCCCCAGATCTGAACAAAAAAAAAAAGAAATAATGAAAAGAAAAAAGAAAGAAAGAAAAGAAAGAAAAGCCAAAATCACAGATACAAAAAACAGTGGTGGTTGCCAGGATCTGGGAAGGGAGAAACGTGGAGCTTCAGCTGGGGAAAAGAAAAGGCTCTGGAGGTAGGTAGCGGTAATGGTTGTACAACGTTATGTACTCAATACCACAGAACTGTACATTAAAAATGGTAAAATGTTATGTATATTTTATAATAAGTATTTTTTTAAAGAATCAAAGACTTCTACAGTTTCAAGACAGAATATTATATTCTGGCATTTCATCAGATTTTAAAAGTACCTTCACCTTGGTATTAAGCTCTTAAGTTTCTACACTCCAAGATACTTTTTTTTTTTCTTTTTTTTTTTCTTTGAGGTACTTGAGGGTTGAGCCCAGGACCTCACACATACTTTGCAAGTGCTCTACTACTGGGCTGTACCACCAGCCTGATTTTTTATTTTTTATCCTGAGAAAGGATCTTACTATGTTACATAGCTCTGCTTGCTGAAAGTGAAGATTTAAAACATTTACTGATGAAGATCAAAGATCATAGCCTTCAATATGGATTATGATTAAACATCAACAAAACAAAAATCCTTACAACTGGGTCAGCACGCAACTTCACAATAAATGGAGAAAAGATTGAGGTTGTCCAAGATTTTGCTTTGCTTGGCTCTATAATCAACACCCGTGGAAGCAGCAGTCAAGAAATCAAAAGACACAATGCTCTAGGAAAAGCTGTGGCAAAAGATCTCTTTGGAGTATTGAAAAGCAAAGATGTCACATTGAAGACAAAGGTGCGTCTGACTCATGTCATGGTATTTTTAGTGGCATCATATGGTTGTGAAAGCTAGACATTGAATAAGAGAGACATTGAATAAGATGCTTTTGAATTATGGTGCTGGAGACGTCTATTGAATATACCATGGACTGCCAAAAGAACCAACAAATCTGTCCTAGAAGAAGTGCAACCAGAGTGCTCCTTGGAAGCAAGAATGGCCAAACTGTGTCTTACATATTTCGGACATGTAGTGGGGAGAGATCAATCCCTAGAGAAGGACATCATGTTTGGGAGAGTGGCAGGTCAAAACAAAAGAGGAAAACCCTCCACCAGATGGATTGACACAGTGTCTGCAACAATGAGCTTAAACATAAATAAGATCGTTTGCCTGGCACAGAATCGGCTAGTGTTTCGATCTGCTGTACATAGGGTCGCTATGAGTCGGACTCGACTCCACGGCACGTAACAACAACAACATGTTACACAGGCTGCCTCTGGCCTCAAACCTGCATTCCTCCTGCATCAGGTGAGCACCACTGCGCCTGGCTTCCAAGACGTTTATCAAGTAAAAATAAATAAATACATAAAATAAATTTAACTAGAGGATATCGGGGCTGGGATTTAGCTCAGTGGGTAGAGCGCTGTGCTGCAGTCTCTGAGGTCCCGAGTTCAATTCCCAGCACCACAAAAATGGGAGAAGGACCTGGCAATCCACTCCCAAGGCAATCCCAAAGCACTCAGCCATTGAAAACCCTATAAGGGTCGCTATGAGTCGGATACCGACTCGACGGCACCTAACAACAACAACAACGAGGATATCAAAACTGAAACAGATTTTGAAAAAGACCCAAATGGAATTCTAGAAGTTAAAAATACTGTCATTTAAATTAAAAACTCACTGGATGGATTAAATGGCACATTATATAGCTCCATGAGAATTAGTAAACTGGAAGAGCAGAAGCAATTACCAAGGGGAAAATAAAAACTGTTAAGAGACCAGAGGATACAATGAGGAAGTCCAACATATCTCTAATTAGTGTTCCAAAGGAAGAATATAAAATGAAAAGAGAAAATTCAAAGAGATAATGGCTGAGAATTTTCCTGGATTGATAAAAGAAATCAAAACCTGAAAAATGAGAGAGCCAAAAAGAAATCTCAAGAAAGATAAGATCTTAAAACTCCAAGGAAAGACAACCTATAGCAAAACTGTAGACTGAAGGACGATGTGAAGACAGAAGACACTAGAATAATATCTTTAAAATGCTGGGGGGAAAAATTACCCTCTGCCTGCATTTGTATAGCCAATTAAGTTATCCTTCAAAAATGAGGGCAAGATAGGATATTTTCAAACAAATAAAATTGTAGTTTGTGTACTGCCCTACGACCACACTAAAGACACTAATGAAGGATGGATTTTAAGAAGGAAAATGTACCTGAAAGGCTATTTCCCTTGCACTTCAAAGAAAATGGCAAATCTGAGGAGATTGCAGGGAAACTGTAGGGGAAAAAAAAAAACTATTTCTAATTCATGGGCTGAAAAAAATTAAGACAAAATCTTAGTTAACAAAATATAACTTCTTATTACTCGGGAGGAAAATAAAGATGTTAAGACTTTGAAGTTAAATATGCATGATAAAAAATTTCTAGAAAGCCATTAAAGACTAGAAACAATGGATATAACTTCCAAATTAGCAGTTATGATCTCCTGAATCTCATTTTCAACTCTATTACTCATATTTGATGGGACATCTGAAAGAGATTCTATCCCTCCTTTCTAGGAAGAAATATTAAACTAGTCCTGTATCTGGCATTATATGTACTCATTAAGTATCTGTTCAACTAAATTGGCCATTCCAAAATATGATAAATTCTATTTCACAAATGTGTCATACTTAATTCTACCTGGAAGGCTGATTCCACTTTATTATTTCACTGGGTGATCTGGCTACCCCTTCAGTTTACTTTTTTATAAAATAAGACAATGAATGCTTGGGCTAAAAGCTCAAATCCAAAGCCCAACTTCCAGTTCTAAGAGAGAGTAGTCCTCACTATTGCTCCAAATAAAAGAGATAGCAATTAAAAGATTAAGTTGGCTGGCACAGTGGTGTATGTCTGTAATCCTAGCTACTCTGGAGGTAGAGACAGGAGGATCACAAATTTGAGGCCAGAGGCAGCCTGCATAATTTAATGAGACCCTATCTCAAAAATACAAAGAAACGGGCTGGGCATACGGTTCTGGTTGAGTACTTGCAAAAAACATGTGTAAGGCCTTGGGTTCAATTCCCCAGTACCAGAAAGAAAGAAAAAAAGAGAGATTAGCCTGAGTGTATGCATGTAATCCCAGCTACTTGGAAGGGTAAGGGAAGAGGATTGCTTAAATCCAGGAGCTCAAGAGCAACCTGGGTAACATAACAAGACCCTATTTCAAACAAACAAACAAGAGGTTGGACTAGGGGTATAGATAAGTGGTAGAGGCTTTGTTTAGTATGTGTCAAGTCCTGGGTTTGATGGCCAGCACCAATAATAATAATGATGATAATAATAATAATAGCAACAACAATACTAATAATAATAATTAAATGCTTGTCTTTGATCATGGGAAACTAGCAATCAAAAGTTCAAGCATCCAAAACTGTGAGTGATATTTTCCCCACAGTTGGTAAAACTGTATATTCCACAACATATGGAATTCTACTGAAAGCTTTCATTGGCATTTTGCCTTGTTGAGTAAAAGTTAGAAGCTATGCTCAGATTTTTTTTTTTAAGTCAACGCTGTCTTTTCATTACATTAACATTTAAAATGTCACTTAAAATCATAGCAAAGAATATTAAATGATAACACTCATTGAGCTTTTAATTGTGTCAGGAACAATTCTAAATATTTCAATATATTCACAATAACACTGTGAGTTAGGTAGTGCCTGTGGTTTTGTTTTACAGTAGAGGACCACAAGAAATAACTTAAATAACTTACTTAGTGGTACCTATCTCCAAGGTGTCAGTGTTAAGATTTGAATCTAAGGAGATTTTTTTAATTAATTAATTATTTTTGAGAAAGGGTCTTGCGATATAGCCCAGGGTAGCCTTGCACTTGGATAATAATTACTTGTTTCACACCTGTTAAATAACGAACATTCACCTGTTTTGGCTTCCCAAGACTGTGATTACAGGCAGGCATGTTCCACCAAACCCAGCAAGAGGTTTACTCTTAACCATCACACTCTACTGACTCCCAAGATTCTTGCTATGTTTCTATGCTGATTTAGCTGGTATCTATACCTAAAGTTTGACTTTGGTATTTGCTAACTCATACTAGATGCATTTTGCCATGGATGGCTATTCTACTCATTTGCAAGGGACCAAAATCTAATAGAGAATTCCAAATCCATGTTTTACTTTTATTCATACTTACATATTCTCCATAATCCTGTGGTAAAGTGGACAAGATTATCCTTATATGCACCCCAGGACTGTGCCTAGAATTTATTCAACACGAATTACATGCTCCTAGTGCAGGCACTAACTTTCCTAACCGGCAATTAAATTCCACCAAGATTCACTTACAGCATAACATACACTGTATTCCTCCAAAGAATTTAAAACACTTTTTAGTAGAAAAGCAGCAATCAGTCCTCCCATTTTCCACTCAACAAGTATTTCTCAAGACCCCAATTATGTGCCAGGCACAATGGGTGCTAAAACTTCAAGCACAAACACAGCAGAATCAGTATTTGCTCTTGGGACTCTGGTGGGGAGAAAGATATTAAATAATTATCACAGAAATAATTACAAATGTGAAAGCATAAAAAGGAAAAATATAGAAAGTATATGATAGAATAATCTAATCTAGTTTAGAAAGCATCCCTTAAAAAATGAACATGTAATATGGAATCTCAGGATTAGCAGAACTTATCCAAGACATACAGAAGAGTAGTACAAGCAGAAGAACCAGTACATTTAAAAGGTCCACAAAAAACACTGTGCTTTGGAAGAAATGAAAATCTGTGAGCCTGAGGTACCACAAGCAGAGGGCAGTTAAGGCCAATGCTCTTTTCCTTACCATATGGCCCACCAACTTCTCACTCTTTTCTACTTGCTGCTAGTCCATTATGGTCTACTCATTTTTTCCTGTATCATCACCACTTCACATTTTCTCTATAACTCCAAAGAATACAAATAACTATTTACAGTACTAACACATACCACTGTAAGAGGAATAACTTAAATTCTGCAACAACTTTATTGGCAGAGAATAAGTAGATAAGTCTTTTATAAGATTATTATTAATTTCATCTGAATATTAAACTTAAGACCACAGACCATCTTATATATCCTAGAATCATTCACATCACCTAACAATGTGCATAGTTGGAGTTTGATAAATAATTATACTACTTGGTTTGGGGAGAATAACTGTAGAATGAAAAATTTGTCTGTTGCCAGTACAGATATTTTTCTTTATAAGATATACTGTTCCACTCATATATCTTTACCTATTTTAATTGCATGAATAAAAACATACTGTCAACCTGGTAGATCAACAATGAGCCAATTCTCCTAAGATGGAGTGGGAACAGAGAGAAGGCTAGAAATATAGGAACACTAGATAACAGAGCTCTCTTAACTCTCAACTCTAAGAACAAACAGTGCCATTTGTTTCTTCACGGAAAGCTTATTTGTGATAATAACAAACTTATTTCAAAAGAAGAAATAACTTTAACTTGGATTAATGCCAGCTATGGTAAGAACTGGGCTGGGATTTAGCTCAGTGGGTAGAGCGCTGCCCTGCAGTCTCTGAGGCCCGGAGTTCAATTCCCAGCACTGCAAAAATGGGAGAAGGGCCTGGCAATCCACTCCCAAGGCAATCCCGAAGCAGTCAGCCATTGAAAACCCTATGAGGGTCGCTATGAGTCGGATACCGACTCGACGGCACCTAACAACAACAACGTCTTAGTAAGAACTACAGTGAAATTCAGCCATGTTCCCCTTAAAGTCATTCTACTAGAAATTTTATCAGTGGGAAATTTTCTAAGGACCTAAGACTATTTTCTGCAATGTAACAATATTTGTAACAATATTTTTAGTTCTCATCCTCTATATATACACAGCCCACACTCATGCCAATCCAATGAGCTGATTTCTGGCTGAAATAACATATTTTGTAATCTAAAAATTCAAAATACATAACCACTATGTAACCTATAATATAGTCATTTATGAATCTTTGTTTCTCTTTGTGATTACATATTGTTGTTGTTGTTAGGTGCTGTCAAATGTGGTCTACCTCAGAGTGAACTTACATACAACAGAATGGGCATCTGAAATATAGCAACATCTGAAGACAGTAGGATCACCAGACCTTCCAAGAGAGGCAAGAGATAGAGAACTATCTTCATCATCATGTTGTTGTTGTTGTTAAGTGCCATCGAGTCGGTATCCGACTCATAGCGACCCCCATAGGGTTTTCAATGGCAGACTGTTTCGGGATTGTCTTGGGAGTGGATTGCCAGGTCCTTCTCCCATTTTTGTGGTGCTGGGAATGGAACTCGGGACCTCAGAGACTGCAGCGCAGCGCTCTACCAACTGAGCTAAATCCCAGCCTTCATCATCATAAAATAATCTAAAATGACTACCTGGTGAACTGAGTATCAAACACACTTATTGAGGAACTACCATGAGCAACTGACTATAAAAAGCACAGCACTGGGAATATCAAGTAGTCCTTGCCTTCAAGAAACCAACAATCAGCTGGGCATGATGGCACATGCTTACAGTCCCAGCAACTTGAGAGGCTGAGGCAGAAGGATCACAACTTTGAGGCTAGAGGGAGCCAGCCCAATTTAAGGAGATAGTGTCTCAAAATAAAAAGTAAAGAATAGCCTGGACTGGGGGTGCAGTTCAGTGGTAGCTTACTTGCAAAAATGTGTGAGGACCTGGATTTAACCCCACAGTACTGTTAAAAGAAGAAGAAAGCAGAAAGATGCACAGTTTTTACCATGGGAAAGAAGGTAATGGACCCGAAATCTCCTATTCAAGTCCCCTTTTATTGAATATTCTATCATGTTTACCCCTGCACAAAATGCACATACTTAAATGTAATCAATGATCATGTGACACTGTCTTAATGAGAATGTTAAGAATAGAAGGTCTTTCAGGATCCAGCCTATTATTTTAAAGTTATTTCATTCTACACTTAGTGAAACAGTAGTTAGCTAACTGGAGCACAGCTCCCTAAACAGCATATTGCAGAGCAAGTCTTATAGTGCTGTAAGAGACAATTTCCTCACTTTTCTTTGCAAATTCATGAGCAGGAAAGTGAACTACTACAGAAGGTTGTTTTGGTTTGCATTTTTATTTAATGGTGAAAAGAGAGACAAGCCTAGTGCATCTATGGAGGGTGCCAAAAAAATGTATACAGTTCTTGGAACAAAGACTTTCCATTTTGCTGTTTTAAGAATGGATTGTATGCTTGTTCTGCTAACTCCTGTCTCCAATGTATATTGTTTGGCAGACTTCTGTAGTGAGCGTGTAAACTGTTCCAACACCATAGCAGAAGCAGGATTTGTTGCGTGAGGCCTCTCAGGTCTTCCCTTGTGCACATCACACACAATACCATATATCTCAAACTTATCACAAATGTGTGCCGTTGTTAGGCATATTGGAAGTTTTGTTGCATACTCATGCCTCTATTGTTTATTTCTATAACATGCTCAAATTTCAAATACCACTTCAAAATGGTCTTAAGCTCCTCCAACAACCATTATTCCTCTATTTTCTTTGACTGTCCTGCCTATTGCATGGTAGAAATAGCATTCATTTGATTAATGCTACCTTTGAGCGCTGGGATTTAGCTCAGTTGGTAGAGCGCCACTCTGCAGTCTCTGAGATCTCAGTTTCAATTCCCAGCACCACAAAAATGGGAGAAGGACGTGGCAACCCACTCCTGAGGCAATCCCGAAACAATCAGCCATTGAAAACTCTAGAAGGGTCGCTATGAGTCGGACACAACTTGACGGCACCTAACAACAACCTTTTGAGCGAATTGCTACTGTAATTCAATTTTCACTGTAATTCAATTCAACTTTAAAAAGTAATACATAGGTAACAGCTCTTAAAACGTGCATACATTTTTTTGTGTATACATTTTTGGTACCCTGTGGTACATGTGTAGTTTAATTTGTATTTATATTCAGAGAAATACAAATTGGTTTGGAATACTGAGAAAAAGTGACAAAGAGCAACTAAAAGACAAATCAAGTTCAGCTAGACTGAAAAAGGCTGAGAAACACTAAGTAAAGATTATAACTAAAGACTTTCTAAATTCTCAGGAATGAAAATGTAATTTGTAAGACAGACATGGTAGTGCATGCCTATAATCTCAGCACTTAGGACAACTAAAGCAGGAAGATGGTGAGTTCCAGTCTAGTCTGGGCTATATAGAGACTATGTCTCTAAAAAAATAAATAAATAAAATAAAAATCCTAACAAGAAAAATCTTACTTTTCAAAGACAGCTGGGAGAGGTGGCACATACCTATAACCCCAGTGACTCAGGAGGCTGAGGCAGGAGAATCACAAGTTCGTGACCAGAGACAGCTTGTATAATGTATCAAATCTCTGTATCAAAATAAAAAGTAAAAAAATGGGCTGGCGGTGCAGCTCAGTGATAGAGTGCTTGTAAAAACATGTTTGAGGTCCTGGATTCACCCCCTCCCCCAGGAGCACACACAAACACACACACACAAAAAAAAAAAAATTACCAAATAATATATACTGTTTCATATAATCAAAAACACAAATAAATGAAATTCCCTTATTAATCTCAACTACCTTTCCTAATAGATCTTTTTGTAACTATTTTTATTTTTAATTTTAACCCAGAGCCTCACACATACTAGGCAATTACTCTATCACTAAACCATACCTCAGCTGCTTTTCTTGTATTTTATTTTGAGACAGGGTCTTGTCTCAAAATTGTGTAGGTTGCCTCTGTCCTTGAACTCACAATCCTCCTGCCTCACCCTCCCTAATCACTAGGATTATAAACAAATTGCTAGAATTATAGGAGAGTTGCTGGGATTATAGGTGTGTGCCATGGTGCTTGGTTGTTTTTTGTTTGGTTGTTTTCTGTTTGTTTGTTTGTTTTTGAGACAGGATCTTACTATGTTGCCCAGGCAGACCTCAAACTCAATATATGTAGACCAGGCAGGTTTTGAACTACTGATACTCTTGCCTCAGCCTCCCAGTAGTTGAGATTACAGGTGTGTACCACCACGCCTGGCTATTTGTAATTTATTAAGAAGAAAAAGGTAAGAGACAGCTTTTCTCTCCACAACCATTCCTAAAATGGAAACAGAGGAAGGACTAAAAATGTCTCAAAAAATAAAGCAGCAGCTGCCTGACAATTCAAAACTTATGTTACCTGAATTTATGTGGCTCAATGGCAGCAGGGATGGCTCCACTGTGTCTTATGTATTTTGGACATGTTGTAAGGAGGGACCAATCCCTGGAGAAGGACACCATGTTTGGGAGAGTTGTGGGTCAGTGGAAAAAAAGGAAGACTTTCTACTAGATAGGTTGACACAGTGACTACAACAATGGGCTCAAACATAAAAAAGATCACGTGCCTAGCAACCTGTCAGGTAGTGTTTCATTCTGTTGTACACAGGGTCGCTGTGAATCAGACTCCATTTGAAGGCACTTAACAACAATATATCCAAATATATATTGCAAAAATTCTACAAGTCCAAGATACAAGGAATAAAAAGACAAATGAAAGCTTTCAACGGGAAATCCTTCCTCCAATAGATCAACTTCTCTTGGTATTCCAGAGTCTTATTACAGACTTAAACTTTCCTCCTAAAGGCTGACTCTGAAGGATACTATATAGCACTAAACATTGTTGAAACTTAAATGCCAAGGGTACAAGTTTGTTTTCTTCTTCTCATATTGTGTATAGAGCAAGGTTTAAGGTCAGATCTGCTTGAAAGCAACAAGATGTATCTGAATAGCCCTTATCACATGAGCACAGAGCATTATTCTAGAGAGAACTTCTAGATAGAAACCAGATAATCTCTGATACTGCTCATTAAGGACTGATAATTCTTTTGACACTGCCATCATGCTGGTTTATTATATAAAAATATACTCCACTTCTATGACCATGACATTAAGTTTAATGAAAAGGTTGGGTCCAAATCAGAAAGCAAAAAAGCAGCAGACCAACTTCATGATATCTTTTTTCCTTGCCATATGGTTCAAGGAAATAAAGATCCTTAATGAGGAATTCATGACTCATAGTATGAGTCTACACTGTAACCAGCAGGGCTTCAAATAATATATCAACACCTGGTCTAAATCGTTAAATTTTAAAAAAGGCACTCCCAAAAAGAGAATGCAAAATCCAAATGACACTTCCAGATAGGAGACACACAGTCTCACATTATGAATTTAGTAAGTAGCCTGCATAGTTGAAATGACTCTGAAACAGAGAAACCACAACCCAAAATAGCCTGAACACTTTTGTTATCTCAGACAATGGGCAGTTCACCATTTATTCCCTCCCTTTTAGTATGTATTATACTTGTTTCCAAGCCCATTATACATTTGATGAGAATTCAAATTTGTCTGTACCAGATGTTTGAAAGCTAGGGATTGGAAATACTGGTTGCAAAATAATTCCTAATATTTTATACATAAAAATTATGCAGATATTCATTTAATTAAAAAATTTGTACTACATCTATCACCAGAACATAGTCCATGCTACTGAGGAACTTTTAATCTATTGGAGAAGACAAACACTGAACGAATATGACAAGTGTCACAACAAAACATATACATGTTCTACTGGACTAGAGGCTGTAGATAATGAGGATATTCCCATCTATCCCCTTCCTAAGGGTAAGGTGGAAGACCATGAAGTTTTGAGATTTTTTAAATGATTGATTACGCTCTCAGTTGTGACATATATAAAACATAAGCATTTTATAACTATATATCATGATCAATAATTACATAAGCATGTAAAATGACCAGGCTGCTTTGCTTTTACACATACAAGAAATATTAAAACCCAAATGAACCTGGGGTTGTGGTGCACACCTGTAATCCCTTGGGAGATGGAGGCAAGAGGATTGCAATTTTGAGACCAGAGGGAGCCTACATGACTTAGCAAAAGATCGTATCTCAAAGATAAAAAATAAAAGGGGGGCTAACTCAGTGATAAAGCACCTGCACATTGTGTGCAAGGCCTTGGATTCAGCACTGGACAGAAAAAAAAAAAAAAAAAAAAACTAACTTAACCATTACTGGAATAGCCTGCAGCCATACCACTGCGGCATCCAGTCCTGTCAGATCTCGGAAGCTAAGCAGGGTCGGGCCTGGTTAGTATTTGGATGGAAGACCACCTGGGAACATCAGGTGCTATAGGCTTGGGAGAAGGACCCAGCAACCCACTCCCAAAAAAAAACAAAAAAACAAAAAAACAATCAGCCATTGAAAACCCTATAAATAGCAGGGAAGCACTAACAATACTGTTTCATCTGTTGTACATAGGGTTGCTATGAGTCAGACACTGACTGGATGGCACCTGACAACAACGACATTACTGGAATAAAGTTCACATCTGTCCTATTCTTTCTCTTTTGTTCTGGGGACAAAAATTTTTCAAATGAAACTTCATGATTCCCTCAAAGAATTTACAAATTTATTTCAAATACTATTTAGTTCTAACAGGCTTTAAGCTATGCAGTCACATATACTATGGAAGGAAGGAAGGAAGGAAGGAAGGAAGGAAGGAAGGAAGGAAGGAAGGAAGGAAGGATAAAGGGGGAAAAAAAAAGACAATCTGTTTTGCAGGCCTAAGTATTTTCTGGGTGATTTGTATCTATTCTTGAGAGGGGAAGGGAGGAGAAAGAAAAAGAAATGCTATGAAACTGAGGTATGGTTATGAAACAGAAGTCTACCTTCAGATCATTCTCATATCTCATATAGGCCCTTCAGTCAGGATATGCCACAGCCTGGCTCTAAACAGATACTGTTGCCAGGTCCAGAACAAATGGAAACTTTATGACTAACAGCCTTCTTGTTACTTCTGATTCTAGATAGAAAACTTCTACTCATATTTAACAACTTTGATCTAAGCAGATGTGGAATGAGGGAATGAAAAATGCAAAAGATCTGGAATAAGAGATCCAGACTTTGAGTCCAGGCTAATTAGTTATAGGGAAGCTACTTAATTTCTCCAAACTACAGTTTCCTTATCTATAAAATGGGGGCCATACAATATCTACCCACAGGATTATTATGAGATCACCAACATGAAAGTATTTCATGAAGTATAAAGGGTTATACAAATGTTCTTACTTACTTTATTTTTTCCTTGATACAGGACTTATGTGTTCATTTTAAAAATTAGAAAATACAGAAAAGTATTATTAAGAAGATAAAAATTACCCTCAGGCCAACCACTCAAACATTGTTTTTATTTAATTTAAGTGAAATAAGTCCAATATCAACCAAAAGAAATTAAAGTAAAAATGTCAGATGTTCATATTGATAACTACAAATGACAAAATTAATTGTTGATATCTTTTTAACAGCAAAGCAGACTTTCCCATCTATCAGTTTAAAGTGAAGACAATACTACTATTTGACCCAGAACTGGTCTCAAGAGCATATGATATATGGGTGAAGCCCATAAAAGTCAAAGCCACAAAAACTCCCAAAATAAATATTTCATGAGCCCAAGGAATAGTTACAACACATGCCCTCAGATGCAATGTGGAAAGCAAAGTATCTGAAGCCCCATTAATAAAACTGACATGACTGTAATGGTCACATCAAAGACTGACAGTTTTCTACAGGCCACTTCAATGGGAAAAGAAAAAGAAAAATTTACATACTATAAGATAGGCAGTCTAGGAGTTATGACTTTTTCACACTGCTTACTGAATCCCATCCTTCTTAGAACTTCTTGGGGCCCTTCTCTACTTTTTTCTTTCCCACCATTCCCTATCCTACCTCGTCTCTCTCACTTCATTACTGCATTGAACTTACTCTCTGTGTTTAAAACAGTCTTATTCCATACAATGGAGTATTATTTAGCAATAAAAAGGAATGAAGTTCTGATACATGCTATACCCTGAATGAACCTTGAAAAGTGAAAGAAGCGAGACACAAAGGCTTCCTATGTGTGATTCCATTTATATGAAAAGTCCAGAATAGGCAGATCCACATAGCTAGAATGTAGATTGGTGGTTACCACGGGCTGGGGAGGGAAAGGACAGTGGGAAGAATGAGTAATTGCTAAGTAGGTATGGGTTTCTTTTTGAGGAGTCAAAAATGCTCTGAAATTAGATTACAGCAATGGATGCACAACCCTGTAAAAATACCTAAAAACAATAAATTGTGAGCTTTAAATGGGTGAATTGTATGTGAATTATATCTCAACAAAGCTGTTCCAAAAATGGTCTCATTCAGGACCCTAAGTAGAAAAAAAGGACATAAAAGTTAATGTTCCCCACTTACCCCCTCTGTAAGGGTGGAGTTAAAGGATGACTCAGTTGTTTTATATACACCAGGATATAGTAGGTATATATATACATATTATATATAACATATATTATAATATATATGCATCACATATATTATATACATTATACATGTTGCATATATTACATCAATGTGTGTGTGTATAGTGACCAGACCACTTTGCTTAACAAAGATGCACAAAATTACATGTCCAAATGAATCCTGTCCCCCAAACGGCAGTTACCTTAATGATGCTCTAAGTCAAACCTTGGTCCCCAGAGCTGGGCACCATGGTACATGTCTGTAATCTCATGCCTATAGTCCCTGCAACTCAGGAGGCTGAGGCAGGAGGACCACTAGTTAGATGCCAGCAATAGCTTACACAACTTAGTGAGACCCTGCCTTAAAGTAAAAATTAAAAAAGGGCTGGGTGAGGTGGTATACCCTTCTAATACCAGCAACTTGAGAGGTTGAGGCAAATGGATTGCACGTTTGAGGCCAGGGGCATTCTGTATAACTTAGGGTGGCCCTCTCTCAAATTAAAACATAAAAAATGGGCTGGGGGACAGCCCAGTAGTGGAGCACTTGCAAAGTATATGCAAGGCCCTAGATGCAATCCCTAAATACCACAAAAAACGGGGTAAGGGGAGGGTGCAACTCAGTGGTAGAGCACTTGTCTAGTACATATGAGGCCCAGGGTTCAACCACCAAGTATTGCAAAAACAATCATCTCTTCTTCCTCTGAACTTCCATACCATTTACTTCCTAGGTGCCATTTTGGACTTTCAATCTATTATCACACTTACACTGCCCAATGTCATACTTACTGCTTTGACATTCAAACAGGTCTCAGTAAATACCTGTTTCATAAGTGAATCACCATACTCAACAATTGAGAGTTTCATCTATACCTAGTAAATTTTAATTTTGGAAATACCCAAAAGTCGTTTAGACCAAGAATGGCAAATAAAATAGCTGGGCTCAGGAACACCCATTTCAGTCAAAATGTACATTTTTCTTGACCAAATAAGACTAATTTGGCATGCAAATGTAAATAATCTGAAAGAAATTCCCAAAGACAAGCACAGAAATAAGGATATAACCTCCCAAGGTAACTCCAAGAAACACTCACAAAAATTATATAAATTTGAGAATATGTGCTCAAAAATCAATTTCATTATTTTATGGTAATAGCATGTTTCTTCCAAACAAACTCAGAGTTCTATTGTCAAGTTGTACTATTTCTTCCACTGTTTTTCTAAGTAATTCCTTCTCCATTTTCCTTGCAACATCCAAAGTCCATGCCTTCATTTTCTTCATGACCAACCAACTTATAAAGTCTTCTAATTTATCATCCTCCCCATAGTTCCTTTCCTTCAACAATATTTACGGAGTCATTTGTGTGCCAATTTTGAAGGCAGTAACTGAGGAGTAGAAAAAAATATATATATAATAAGCCTGTTCTCTGGACACTGGATTGGGTACTTGAGGCATGTATAAGATTCATATTTTTAAGAGCCACAACTGACACTGAAAATTCAAAGCAATGGGTAGGCCTTCTGGCTTCTCCAGAACACAACCCCTACAGTCTTCCTCACACCATTCTCATCCTCCCACTCCCACTGCCTTTGTTCATCTTGTTGGATGAAGCCCATATGTCATGCACTGACTTCATCTCTTATTTCTCTCCAATTTGCCTCCTGAGCTGCAATCAAAACAGTCTACTTACTGAAACCTGGAAGTGACTTACAAGTACCTGTGTTCATGACTATCAGCACAATCCTTTTTTTTTTCTAGTAGTTTGTTCTTTTTTAAAAATTTTCATTTATTTATTTACTTTGTGGTACTTAGGGATTGAACCCAGGGCCATATGCATGCTTTGCAAGCACTCTACCACTGAGCTGCACCACAGCCCATTTTTTTTCTGTTATTTATTTTTTTATCTTGAGACAGGGTCTTGCTAAATTACACAAGCTGCCTCTGACCTCCAACCTACAATCCCCCTGCTTCCACCTCCCAAGTTGCTGGAATTACAGGCCTGAGCCACTGGGCCCAGCTAGCACAATCCTTTCTACTTTCCTTCTGTTAAATTTATATCTACCATCTTCCCTGTGTTGAGAAGCATGTACCATACGTAATTTTTTTTTAGTTTATGATTGGCCTTATTTCTTTTGTGTTTGTTTCAGTGTCTATTACGCTGTTTCCTAAGAGTGTATACCACAATTAAGTATGGAGCTCATTAAAAATATGAAGGCCTTGACCCTACCCCTGGAGAGCTCTTCAGTAAATGTGGATGGGAACTGGACATCTTTATATCTAAAAAGCCCCACTGGTGATTCTCATGCAACTCTGAGAACCATTGATTTATTATAATGCTCTTTATACAACATACATTCAATGCTTATTAACTCATGGCATGGAAGCTCATAAATAACTTTTCTCTAAATAGCCTAGCCAGATATCAACCCCTTGACTACACTAGCTGTGTTCCAAGTGCAACATGTGGTTTTAAGATTTCATTTCCTGAAGTACTACATGGAAGGACACTATTACCTTGTCTCTTTACATTGTTCCCTATTTGTTGAGAAATGGAGGACTGGAATGCAGCCATGTTAGACTACACTACAAAAGAATGTACTCTGGAGTCTTAGATTAAAATTAGTTGTAAAGAGAACAAGAACAATGTAGAACTAGAAATTCTGGGTGAATACAATATTTTTACTAAATAGAATCTTACTAAATCTGTACAAAAGAAAGGTCAAGAACTTGGTCTGTGGTGTTTCCTGGTCTTCCTAGCTACCAGTCTCCTAAACTGCTTGAGACAGTCCAGGGCCCCAGAAGACCCAGGGACATTTAGCTGCTGAAGTGCCTCTAAGTGCACTGAAGTACTCTAATCAGATCAGTAACCCAAGCCCCACCCAGACCCACAGTTACCTCCCAGCTACCCTGACACACACTATTTACACAGCTCAGTAAGAAAGCAATAAGAACTTTTTCCAAAGTGGTTCCTCACAGGCAGCAGCAGTCTGAGTCACTCACCCAGAGTGGGACATTAAGTGTGGCATTAGCCAGGGGACTATTAGGAGACTGGTCTCCGCATCTCTTTTCCCATTTCATAAGTGAGCTCCATCTCCTCTAGGAATTCACCTCAGTTATTAGTCACAACTATGGAATACAGGGATCTGCAGAGCCACTAGCAAAGTGTGGACTGGAGAGGGGACAGCCTAGCCTTCTCTCAAATAGAAGCCACAGATCCCAGATTGCACAGGCCTGTCCCAGAAGTTCCATCTTGCTTCCTGCCATAAGGAGGGGCAGAGAAGGAAGAGGGCCCCCGAGTCTGTAAAGAGCCCGTGGGAGGAAACCGTTTGACAGCAGGTAATGTCAGGTGGAAATCTCCACAGGAGGGAATAAAACGAAAGGCACCAGAGTCAAACGAGAGAAAAAATGGAGCTCTTGGTCTTGAATTACTGCATAAAGGAGTTTGAAAGTGCTTGAGGTAAAATGCCCCAAGGAAGCAGGACGCACGGCCGAGCGGCCCGTAAGACAAGTAGGAAAAAGGGTCAAACCTTGGGATCCCTGGGAGAGGTGGGCGGGTGGGTTAGGCAGGTCTCAGAGCAAGAGGCTAAAGTATTGGAAGCGCGAGCATCGGAGCGCCACTAAGAATCCCTGGGAGGAGAGGCAGGGAATCGTTTAAGAGAACCCACCCCCACTTACAGGCCAGACTGGGGAGGCCTAAAAAGGAGCTGAGAGCAAGGCAGTCAACGTGTGAGGTGACAGCCTGCCCAGGGGGAGAGGCCATCGGATAGCCTAACAACTATCATTTATTGGGTACCTACTACGTGCAAACGCCACTCTAGGCACTTTGCAAATAATAATACCTTGCTGAATCTTCACAACACACCCACAAGGCAGGCTGTATTATGATTGCTCCCATTTTGTAGCTGAGGAAACTGAGGCCCCAAGAAGCTCGGTGGGGGGTGTTGCTCAAGGTCACAGCACGGGGGAATCAGCATTCGAACCCACAGTACCTGGCAATAGAGACCCCGCGCAAAGCTACAGGCAGCCACCCCGCGAAAAGGAGCTGCGAGACGGACTGGAATCCTTGGGACCTCTCCCGCCCCTGCTCCCGTCCCAGGCCCAGCGCGCTCACCCGGACGAGGTTGCTGACGGCCGCTTGCACGGCGGCCACGGGCGCGGTGAGGTCAGGAATGGCTTTGCCGTCCACCTCGCCCTCCTCGTGCATAATCACCAGGTGCGAAATCTGCTGCGCCACCGGTTCCAGGATGCTCTCAATCGTGCGCGTGTGAAACACCGGCATCGCGGCGGCTAGCGGGGCGGCGAACCGCGGGCGACAGAGAACTGGAATATGCGAGGTTGGGAACCCGCGTAGAGACAGACTCCGCGCAGCGACTACAGAGTTGGGGCTTCCCTCAGCGTAACCAGCCACAGGCGCCCCGCCCCTCACGTCGCCGCGCCCAATGGCGGCGCCGCTCAGATCTGGGATGCCACTCCTATTGGTCCTTCTTCAAGATGCTCCGCCCCCACCGCCGCGCCGCCAAAGTCCAACCCCGCCCCCATTCCCAAGGGAGGGGCCTGGGATTGGGGCTGCGCCGCAGGGATCGCAACCAGATTCCGAGCCCTAACGCCGGGCGCTCCTTATAAGGGCATGGTGGGAGAGGAGCTAGCGGCTGGAATCAGATGGCCCCGCCCCTCAAGGCAGCCTCCCTTTTAGGATCTGCAGAGCTCCTCCCCTCTGCAGAATCACCTCAGAGGGGCGGGGTTTCCTCACCTCAGGCGGCGCTGGAGTCTGAGGAGAAACCGGAGCTGTGTATCTCCCCGCCCGGACCGCAACTTTTCCCTTCACAAGAGACTGTCAAAATACTCTTTCCATCTGCTCTCTGTAATACATGGAAATGTAAAAGATTCAAAGAACAGAATTACACCGAGAAACGTGAGTGTCCGGTTGATTTACACAGACTGTTTCCACTGCCCTCCTTAGAGATATTCACTGTTAACAATTTGGTGTGTAACCATCTAGACCTTTATCTGTGCCTTTACTTGTACTTTAAATTTTCTAAGTTAGTGAAACATTTTCCTAGAGCTAGGGTTTTTTCCCCCTTAGTTAAAATTACCTGGTTGTCTTTCACTTTTCACAAATAGAAGGTTGTTGTATGGGTTTTTGTAGTTTTGTTTTGTTTTGTTTTTGACAGGGTTTTGCTGTGTAGCCCAGTCTGTCCTGGAACTCATTATGTAGACAAGACTGGCCTCAAACTCACGTCAATCCCCCTGCCTCCACCTCCCAAGTGCTGGGATTACAGGCGTGCACCATGACGCCCCGCTCAAATAAAGGTACTCTTTCTTGTGACGGTATGGTATTCCATTGCATGAAGTAGAACAATTTATGTAGCTGATTTTCTAGTAATCAACTCAGATTGGGCTTTATTTTTCATTGTTAAAAAACAGTCTTGAGGGCTGGAAGTATAGCCCAGTGGTAGAGCATAGCATGCATGAAGCCCTGGGTAAAGTCCCCAAAATAAATAAATAAGTAAAAATCCAAGTTGTTAGGTGGGTCGCCATACCTATAAGTCCCCGCAATTAAGGAAGCTGAGGCAGGAGGAGTGCAGATTCAAGACCAGAGGCAGCCTGGCAACCTAACATAACCCTGCCTCAAAAAAAAAAAATTAAAAAGGGGTTGTAGGTGCAGCTCGGTGTACTTGTCTTTGTGTTGTTCGTATGTGTATTTATCAAAGAGAGATGCTTATGAGCAAGTGAAAATGCAAATGTATGTACATTATACATGTTGCTAGGTAAGAATGAATTCCTCAATCCCCTCACAGCACACTTTAAGACATCTTCTCCATGTCTTCCTAACCTCTAAGTTTCCCCATTCTGAGGGGCAACAACTTTCATTAATACCTCCAAGCAAAAGATCCCCAAATAAATGAAAACATTTCCCAAAGGCCCACAGTTTGCAAGAGGCTAAATTACATGTTCTCCTACCCAATTTTTAAGGCTATTTTTGTCTAGCAGTATATGGCTACTCTTTTCTCCTGTGCATGTTGCAAAATTCTGAACTTTTTCTTCTCATATTTTCACTTTTTTATTACTCCTTCTGTGTTTTTATAATCAGTAGATTTCTATATCTATTTAAGTTAATGATTGTTCAGTAATTCAAAGTTCCAGTTTTCAGGTATATGCAGCATTTACTACTTTATCCCCCCATCTTACAGATGGGGCGGATGAGAAAACTAAAATTCTGAAAATTGTCTTAGATTACAAATAGAATCAGTTAGCCAATATGTGGAGCCTATTGCAAAATGAAATTGTTCAAAAAATAGGGAAAAAAACTGCTGAAGGTACTAAAATGTAAAACCTTTTTCCTTTGTTCTGCAGCCTCCCAACTTGTCATTGTGTATTTTATTTGCTAGTTAATGTCCCACTACCTGGACAGAAGGATACCTTTGAGATAAGTGTGGACCTTCAAAGAAACTTGGTGGTCCATGCAACCCAGTGGCTGCCAGGATTCTTCTGCCAACTGCTGGACAGATTGGCTGTTCCCTGTCTAGAAGGAAGGAAGCCAAGGCAGACATGTCCCCTCCCCAAAGGCCTGTCTGCCCAACCTACAGCAGTTGAATGACCTTCAAAGTTATTGCACCCTCCACTGAGACTCACTCAACAACTTGCTCCTACTGAATCAACTACCAAACATACTGTGGCATTGCTAGCTCCATTTGGGAATGACTACCACCATGATTCATCTCTAGACACTGGAGGAAACACACATTGAACCCTGACCAAGGTGGGGCAGAGGACAGTGATCACTGGACAGTAGCAGGGAGTAGGAAGCTGGGCAGGGCCAGGAGGCCAGAGGAGGGGGGAGCAGGCAGCTGAAAAACCATGCAGGGCAGATGGCAGAAAGCAAGTCTGTGCATAAGCTGAGACTCCAGGTCCCAGGGCATGCTCCATTGTCCCATTAGATGGTGGTTTGTTGTTGAGGGTTTTTTTTTTTTTTTTTTTTTTTTTGGTTGTTTTGTTTTGTTTTGTTTTTTTTCATTCAGATAGCATCTCACTATGTAGCCCTAGAGGGCCTGGAACTCATGGCACTGCTCCTGCCTCAGCATCCCAAGTGTTGGGATTATAGGCATGCACTACCACACCCAGCTTTAGACTTCATTTCTATACTACAAACTGAAAGGAAAAATTAAGAATTAAGACAGCAACCACAAACATGAAGCCCTTCTGAGTGTAGGGCCTTGATTGCATGCCCATGAACCAGGCCTTGGCTACACAGCTGGTAATAGGTCTGACCATAACTGACTGTTAATAACTAAATAGGTCCCCAGAAACTCCTCTTCTTTATAGAGTCTCTCATCAAAACTAATAAAAAACCTTTGTCTAGTCCTACCACAGCTGGTCATTGCTTTGTATTAATAATAGTAATATTTGGGTGATAGAACTATGTACAATTTTTTCTAATAATCCCTACTGTGTCCCCACTTTGCTGCTTGTATACTTATAAACAGTTTAGCATGTTTTTTAGTCCTATGTATTTTCTGCAAGTTGGCAGCAAGATTTAGAGGCTTGCTCATGTACTAGTGTTTTAACTATAGCATTCCTGCCTCCAACTTTGTAATCCAGTCTATTCACTACTGACCATATTAACCTTCCAAGGATACCACTTTGCACAGTCCTTGTGCTCCCCTCCATATACATCCATATCTACTTCTGATCCTCAACTCCCTCACATTCACATACATCCTTTAAAATCTGTTTTTGGGGGTAGGAGGGTAAAGGGGTTCTGGGAACATGATGAGCAATTGCTCTACCATTGAGCTAAAACCCTAGCCCTAAAACATTTGATAATTGTTAATGTATGTTAATGCCAATGTCCTCCATAGTATGGACCCCAGCCAAACTTTCTGTCTTTAGCTTCCCCAAGCAGAACCACAGGCAGATAGGTTAAATAACACAGAGAACACAAAGTCAGAGTCACAAATGTTCAGAATATCTTTACAGCTTTATAATTTGATTGAGATACAAATTTGGCAAGTGGCTTTTTCTTTCTCTGCCGAATATTTCTTTTTTATAAAAGTAGTATAATACCATCTCCATAGACCTGATATAAGGACTGGTGAATGGATTTACGTAAAGAGCCCAGGAAACCTTCCATAAACAACATTACTATTGAGGTTCTGGGGTTTAGCTCAGTTGATAGAGTGCTTGCTCTACACACTTGGAGGCCCTAGGTTTGATCCTCGGCACTGCAAAAATGGGAGAAGGATGTGGCAGCGCACTCCCCAAACAATCCTGAAACAATCAGCCATTGAAAACCCTATGAATAGCAGAGAAGCACTGACATAGTGCTGGGCATGGCACAATGTCTGGGAGTGTTTTATTGTACATAGGGTTGCTATAAGTGGGACCCAACTTGATGACACCTAATAACAACATTACTGTTGGGTCAGTTACAAATAGGTAATCATTCTCCAAAAACTCCATGGAATCTCAATTTTGAGATTTGTCCACATTTCTTTCCCACCCAAAACATTTACTATGCTTGTATGAGCTTTACCAATTATGGGAGACAAAATTCTAAGATCCTGTCAACATTTCCCACCCTTAATGCACACATTCTGCATGAATGTAATAGCTTTTACTACTATGATTACATTATGTTATATAGCACGGTTGACCTTAAAGTAGAGAGTTATCCAGGGAGGCCTTACTTAATCAATCACATGAACTATACCTCATTTTTCCACTACTAGGGGACTGAACCCAGGGACTTGCACATGCTGCATAAAGACTCAATCACAGAACTGCACGCTTAGCCTATTTTTCACTTTTTACTATGAGATAGGGTCTCACTGAGTTACACAGGCTGCCTCTGGCCTTGAACTTCCAACCTTCCTGCCTCCACCTACCAAGTCACTGGCATCACAGGCATATGCCACCACGCCTGCCACCCATGAGCCCTTTTAAAGCAGAGTTTTCTCTAGCTAGTTACAGAGACTGTGTGTTGCTCAAATTCCTAGCATGTGGAGATCACACAAAGACTGTGTGCCACATAAATTCCAAGCAGGAGATCACTGTGGGCCTCAGAATAAGTCTGTGGGGTAGTGGAACTAAATCTGCCCTCAAAGGAAGAATAATGTTTGGTTAGGCAGGCAAGAGAGCAGACATTCCAGAATGAGCAAGTCTGGAGGTGGGTACATGTTCCAGGTCAGTGATTAAATTAGTCAGACTGAAGTGAATGTTCACGCAAACTCAAAGATAAGGGTGAAAAAGTAAATGTCCACAAGATGCCAACAGACATTAAGGACTATGTGCATTTGCTCTTAGTGGTGTGTAGCTCAAACCATGTAATTGCTTTCAAAGACCGCTGATGATGGAAAATATATAAGATATGTAAAAATTTAGCATTTCTAAATTATAAATAAGAATTTTTGTTTTGTTTTGCTTTGTTTTTTTGCCATATGTGGGGGTTGAACAAAAGGCCTTGCTTATACTTTGTAGGTGCTCTACCACTGAGCTGCACCCCCAACCCATTTTTTCATATTTTACCTTGAGACAAGAGTTTCACTAAGTTATGCACACTGCCTCTAGCCTCACACCTACAATCCTCCTGTCTCTGCCTCCCAAATTGCTGGGATTACAGGTATGCCCCACCACACGTGGCAGGAAAGAATTTTTGATGGTGGCAATTATATTACATACTGCTATATGGCATAGGAAACTTTCGGTTCTTTGAAGATCTTAACAATTCAGGGGTAGGTAGAAAATAAGTACAACTATCTTTCATATACAGACTGAGAAATTGAGACATAGAAGCAATCAACAGTTGTGAATACAATTTGTGAAAATTTTAGTCAAAGACAGAGCTGGATATAAAATCTGAGTCATCTATATTAAGTTAAGATGCTCAGTTTATCTCTAGGTTTTTGTGCTTTCCTCCCAATTAGATTTTGGACTGCTATACATCAGTGAGTTATCTATCTAAGGATTTACTTAGATCTTCTCAATATACTCTAATACAGTTTGTGCCCACATGAGTGAACCTACAACTTACACACACACACACACACACACACACACACACACACACAGCATTCCTCAGCTCACTTCAGATATTTCTTCTTTCTCAATCTAAACCACCTCACCAGCCCTTTCTCTACATGTCCCCACATCAGAACCACATAGTGTCTTAGTAGTTCTTCCTTCCCCTTCCAAATGTTGACATGTACACCATGCCCCACCCTCCATCCCCACCCACCACAAACACTTCCCCTTCACTTTGAAGACAATGTGGCTTTTTTCTTGACCATTTTTTAAATTCCATGTGGATTTTAAGTCATTTTCAACTTTACATATTTCCAATTTTCATGCTTTTTGTTTTGTTTGGGTTTGGGGGGTTTTGTTTCTTGGAGGTTTTTTTTGTTCGTTTGAGCCAGGATCTCACTATGTAGCCCAGGCTGGCATGGAACTCACTAGGTAGCCTAAGCTGGCCTGATCTCAAGATCCTTCTGACTCTGCCTTCTGAGTGCTGGGATTACAGACACACACTACCACATCTTGCTAATTTTCAAACTTCTTAATTGCACTTCAATCATATGTATTGTAGGAAAAAGCTACGAAGAAGACTATTAAAATAACATAAAATTCCAGCTCTTGGAGCTCACTGCTACCAACAATTTATTATGTTCTCTTTTAAACTTTTTCCTATTCATATATTTTTATGCATATTTCAATTTCTTCTAATACAATTTTTTACTGACATCATTTACATACCATACTATCCACCACTTTAAAGTAGTGTTCACTTTTTTATTCCTGGTATTTTTATCCTTAACATTATTATATCAAAAACATATGCTCACGGCATTAAATGTTCTTCAAAAATGTGACTTTTAATCACCACATAATATTCAAACTATGCAAAAAAACATTATTTAACCTTCTCCCTACTACTGGACATTTAAATTGACTCCAGCTTTTCACTGTTGTAAGTAACCCTTTAAAAATATCTTTGAGGGCTGGGTGCAGTGGCGCACGCCTGTAATCCTAGCAACTTGGGAGGCAGAGGCGGGAGGATCGCAAGTTCAAGACCAGAGGCAGTCTGCGTAATTTAGTGAGACCCTGTCTCAAAAAGTAAAAAAAAAAACAAACAAAAAAAAACCTTTGAGGCTGGGTATGGTGGCACATGCCTGTAATCCCAGCACTCAGAAGGCAAAGGCAGCAGAATTGCTGCAAGTTCAAAGCCAGTCTGGGCTACCTAGGAAGTTCCAGGACAGTTGGGGCAACATAACAAAATCTTGTCTCAAAAAAAATTCTTTTGAGTTTTTATTTTTATAGACATAGAATTATTGTTTTAACACATTTATTATTATTATGAGGGGGCAAACACTCTTGGGTGCCTATCCTATTCTCTCCTACATCTTTACCTTATGGGATCCAATATTGTATAGAAGTGTATTATGTAGTTATCTGTTACTGCATACAAATCACCCTAAAACAATAGTACTTTGTAGCTCTCATGGTATCTATAGCTCAGGAATTTGGAAGTGGCTTGGCTGGGATGTTCCAGCTCAGAGTCTCTCATGAGATTTCAGTCACATAGGAACTACAGCTGGGCTCATCTTCAATGTTTCTTCACTGACATGTCTGATAGATACCTGGACTAGGAAATCTAGAAGCACTAGGGGCTCAAACTGATAGAGCCCTTTCAGGAATCTCTATTTCTACATGGCCCCTCCACATAGTAGCTCAAGCTTGGCTGCTTCTGGGGTAGATGGATTTCTTCTATGGGACTCAGAACTCCAAAGGCACATTTCCCAAGGAATCAAGAGCTAGGCAGAAGCTACATCACCTTTTCTATCAAAGCCTTGCAAGTTACAAATATTACTTCTGCCTGAGTTGTATTTAGGCCTGCCCAAATTTCAAGAGAGGAAATACAGACTACATTCCTTGAATGAAAAGTTTCAATGTCACATTGTAAGGAGAATATTTGTAAAATACAATCTTCAGAAGGAGGCAAATATGCTCAGAGACTATAGGTCCCTACCTGACCCTAAGGGGTAAACTATGCTTGTTAAAAGACACTGCTGGATATCTACACAAAATTTATTTCTCCTTCCTTTATAAGAACATGGCTAAATGTACTAAATTACCCAGGTCCCTTGGGTAGCCAAGTGACAAATTCTGCCCAATGAACTAAAATAAGGGATTTAAGACAGCAATTATCCCTTCCTCATACAGAGGAACACAGTTTCAGGAGTGGTCCTAGAAATGCATAAACTAATAAATACTGCTTATACATCTGGTTGTAGTGTTTGGTTCAGGAATGAGCAACTGACCCAATTTGGTACAATGTGAGAGTGACTCCCAGATATGCAAGCTAGCAAAGATGAGCTTTCTTTTCCCCTTAAGGTATGATGTAAGAATGGAGTTCATTCACATTTAGCTTTCATGATGGTATGCCAGGCTGGGATTTAGCTCAGTTGGTAGAGCACCCGCTCTGCAATCTCTGAGGTCCCGAGTTAGATTCCCAGCACCACAAAAACGGGAGAAGGTTGTGGCAATCCACTCCTGAGGCAATCCCAAAAACACTCAGCCACTGAAAACCCTGTGAGGGTCACTATGAGTCAGACATGACTTGATGGCACCTAACAGTGTGATGGTATGCCTGGAACTCAGAGAAACACCATAAGGAGCTTAAACTTGAAGGTAATACCAGAGAGAGAGCATGTCAGACTGACTTTGGATTCTTCAGTTTCTGAATGTATTAGGGTTCTCCAGAGAAACAGAACTAACAGAGATAGATACATAGATACACAGATATAGAGATATAGATATAGAGTTATAGATATAGATATAGATCCTACATAGTTATATATCTTATTGGATAGAGATCTTTATATAGATATCAATTTATATATATCCTATTAGATTATACACACATAGAATAAGTCCCCTGTTATCTGTGATTTTACTTTCTGCAGCTTCAATTCCCTAAGGTCAACTGTGGCCCAAAAATATTAAATGGAAAAATTCTAGAAATAATTTGTAAATTTTAAATTGTATGATGTTCTCAGTAGCACGATGAAATCTTGTACCCTGATCTGTCCTGCCTAGGACATGAATCATTCCTTTGTCCAGTGTATCCACACTGTATATGATTTCTACCTGTTAGTCACTTAGTACCCATTTCAGTTATCTGGATCTACTGTTACAGTACTTGTGTTCCAGTAACCTTTATTTTACTTAATTTGTTGTTATTAGATGCCCTAGAGTCAGGTCCGACTCATAACAACCCTATGAACAACAGAACAGAATACCTCCCAACAATGTACCAGGCACATGATTTTTTTTATGTTTAAGGGCATTGTTTTAGCCCCTGTGTCAATCCATCTAGTAGAAGTTCTTCCTTTTTTTGGATGACCTGCCACTCTCCCAAACATGATGTCTTTCTCCAAGGATTGGCCTTTCCTGAAAATATGTACTAAATACGTAAGACACAGACTAGTCATCCTTGCTTCCAAGGAGCACTGTGGTTGTACTTCTGGATGGATCTGTTGATTCTTTTGACAGTCCATGTTTAATCCAATATTTGCCTCCAAAACCATAACTCAAAAGCCTCAATTCTTCTCCTATCTCCCTTATTCAACATCCAGCTTTCACAAGCATATGATGCAACTGAAAATATCATAGATGAGTCAGGCATACATTCATCTTCAATGTGACATCTTCACTTTTCAACATTTTGAAGAGGTCTTTTACAATAGCCTTTCCCAATGAAAGGCATCTTTTGATTTTTTGACTGCTGCTTCCATGCATGTTGATTGTAAAACCAAGTATAGCAAAGTCATGGACAATTTCCATCTTTTCTCCATTTACCATGAAGTTGCTTACTAACACAGTTGTAAAGATTTTTGTTTTGTTGATGTTGAGGTACAATCCATACTGAAGGCTGTGTTCTTTGATCTTCATCAGTAAATGTTTCAAATCCTCTTCATTTTCAGCAAACAGAATTGTGTCATCTGCATGACGCAGGTTGTTAATGAGTCTTCCTCCAATCATGATGGCACATTCTTCATAATGTCCATAAAGTGGATTATTTGCTCAACATAGAGTTTGAAGAGGTATGGGGAAAGGATAGAGCCCTGACACATGCCTTTCTTGATTTTAAACCAGGCAATATTTCCTTGTTCTGTTTGAACGACTGGCTCCTGGACCATGAAGAGATTCTTCATGAGTACAATTAAGTACTCTGGTATTCCCATTCTTTGCAATGTTATCCATAATTTGTTGTGATCCACACAGCCAAATGCCTTTGCATAGTCAATAAAACATAGACATCATTCTGATTTCCTTGCTTTTGGCCAATATCCATCTTACATTAGCAATGATGTCCCTGGTTTCATGCCCTCTTCTGAATCTGGCTTGATTTTCTGGCAGTTGCCTGTCAATATACTGCTGCAGTCACTTTTGAATGCTCTCTAGCAAAATTTTACTTGCATGTGATATTAATGACATCATTCAATTATTTCCACATTCAGTTGGAACTCTTTCATGGGAAATGGCACAAATATGGATCTCTTCCAGTCAGTTGGCCAGGTTGCTGTATTCAAAATCTCTTGGCAAAATCTCTTGGCTGAGCACCTCCAGTGCTACATCTATTGAAACATCTCAATTGATATTCCATAGATTTCTGGAGCCTTCTGTTTCACCAATACCTTCAAGGCAACTTCCACCTCTTCCTTCAGTATCATTGGTTCTTGATCCTATGCACCCTCTTGAAATGGTTGGTCATCCACCAATTCCTTTAGGTATAATACTCTACGTTTTTCTTTCATCTTCTTTTGATGTTTCTGCATCATTTAATATTTTCCCTGTAGAACGCTTCACTATTGCCACTCGAAGCTTGACTTTTTTCTTCAGTTCTTTAAGCTGAAGAAGAACAGAGCATCCTCTTCCCTTTTGGTTTTCCATCTCCAGCTCTGTGCACATATCATTATAATATTTTATTTTGTCTTCTTGAGCGGCCCTTTGAAATCTTCTGTTTAGTTCTTTAACTTTGTCATGTCTTCCTTTTACTTTAGCTGCTTGATATTCAAGGTCAACTTTCAGAGTCTCTTTTGACATGTGATTTGGTCTTCTCCTTATTTTTATTTTATTTTATTTTTGTGTGTGTGTGTGTGTGGTACTGGGGGTTGAACCCAGGGCCACGCTTGCATGCTCTTCAAGTGCTAGGCCCTCAGCCCATTATTTTACTTTTTGAGACAGGGTCTCACTAAGTTATGCAGACTGCCTCTGGTCTCGAACTTGTGATCCTCCTGTCTCCGCCTCCTGAGCTGCTGGGATTACAGGCGTCCGCCACTGCGCCTGGGGGCATCTTTTCTTTTTTTACTGTTTTTTAAATAACCTTTTACTTTCTTCATGAATGTCTCTGTGTCATGCCACAACTTGTCTAGTTTTCATCATTAGTGCCTAACACATCAAATCTGTTGTTGAGATGCTATCTGAACTCAGGTGGGATATACTCAAGGTCATACCTGGGCTGTCATACATTGTTCTAATTTTCTTCAGTTTCAGTTTGAACCTGCATATGAGCAGTTGATGGTGTGGTCCACAATCAGCACCTGATCTTGTTCTGACTTTTGACATTGTAGTTTTCCGTAATCTCTTTCCACAAATGTAGTCAATTTGGTTCCTATATGTTCCATCTGGTGACTTCCATGTATATAGTCACCATTTATGTTGGTAAAAAATGTATTTGCAATGAAATGGTCGTTGTTCTGACAAAATTCTATCATGTGATCTCCAGCATCGTTTCTGTCACTGAGGCCATATTTTCCAAGTACTGAGTTTTCTTAATTGTTTCCAGCTTTTGCATTCCAGTCATCAGTACTTATCAGTGCATCCTGATTGCATGTTCAATCAATTTCAGACTACAGAGGCTGATAAAAATCTTCTCTTTCTTCACTTTTGGACTTAGTGGTACTTGTGTAAATTTGAAAACAAGTCGTATTATTTTGCGTTCCGTGTAAGTGTATGGATATTAGTCTGTCACTGACAGCATTGTACTCAGGACGGATCGTTACATATCTTTTTTATGATGAATGCAACCCTGTTTCTCTTTAAATTATTATTTCTGGCATAGTTGTTGTTGTTGTTGTTAGGTCCCATAAGTTAGTGCCCGACTCGTAGCGACCCTGTGTACAACAGACAAAACACTATTGTCATGCTTTCTTGCCATTCATAGGGTTTTCAATGGATGATGGTTTTGGGGGAGTGGGTTGCCAGGTCCTTCTCCCAAGCCTACAGCACTTGGTGCTCCTAGGCGGTCTCCCATCCAAGTACTAACCAGGTCCAACCCTGTTTTGCTTCCAAGATCTGACAGGTTTGGACGCCACAGTGGTATAGCTGCAAGCCCTGGCATAGTAGACTATATAATTATCTGATCCAAAATGGCCCATATCAGTCCATTTTAGCTTACTCATACCTAAAGTGTTGATGTTTTTGTGCCCTATTTCCCTTTTGATGATTTCAAATTTTCCTAGATTCATACTATATACATTCCATATCCCAATTTTTTTTTCTTGGTACTGGGGAGTTGAACCCAGGTGCTCACACATGCTTTTTGCAAGTGCTCAACCACTGAGCCATAACCCCAGCCCATTTTTTACTTTGTGTTTTTTGGGACAGTGTCTCACTAAGTTATGCAGGCTGCCTCCACCTTGAGCTTTCGATCTTCCTGCCTCTATCTCCCAAGTTACTGGGGTTAAGGGCATGAGCCACCACTCCCAGCCCACATTCCAATTATTAATGGATGTTTAAGTTGTTCCTTCTCATTTTGAGTTGTGCCACAACAGCAAATGGAGGTCCCTGGGGCTTTACTCCATTCCTGTCATTAAGGTAGACTCTATTTTGAGGAGGAAACTCTTCCCCAGTCATCATTTGAGTACCTTCTAATTTAGTGGGCTCATTTTCCAGCACTATATCTGACAATGTTTCTCTGCTATTCAAGGTGTTTTCAATGGCTAATTGTTTTGGGAGTGGGTTAGCCATGTCCTTCTCCCTTGTCTGTCTTAGTCTGAAAGCCCAGGTGAAACCTCTCCATCATAGGTGACTCTGCTGGTATGTGGGTCACCCCTCCCTAGCGGCTGGGCCTGGGCTAGCTCTCCTCTGACGGAGATCAGGACCCCACAATGAGGGGGAATGGTGAGACGCGATGGACAGAGTCAAGGACGGATGCCTTTGGTACAGATGTTATTGTACAGTTCCTGTAAAGAGATAAATATGGCCCCCAAGCCCACCCTTTGGGATGGTGGCAGAAGTGTCGCGGCTCCAGCAGTGGCAGTCCATGTCCCAGCCCACGGATGTCCTCCACAAGAGCCAGCTTCTCCTCCTCCGCTGCTGGTACCTGATGATCTTCATCTCAGTCCAGCGATGGAGTGGCCTCTGTGGTGGCGGGCAGTCTTCTCTCTTTGTCTGGTGAGTGCGACCTCCACTATGATGGGGTGGCAGGACCATGCAGTGGTACGGCATGGCTCAGATGGTGATGGAATGATTTGGCAGTGGAATGGCAGCTGAGTGCCCTGTGCACTGTCCTTATACAGCAATGGCCTCAAAATGGCAGTCAGCCAATCATATAGTGGTGCGAGGGGCTGAGCGTAACCAATTAGGAGAGACATTCAAATCACTGGAGGCCATCTTGCCTTGGGCCCTAGATCAGACCTGGGGGGGGGGGGGCAGATAGGCCCCTGTCCAAACCAAGCCTCCTCTCTATCCCTTGGGACTATCCCACAATTCCCTACACTGGTATCTATAATACTGCTGGCATAGCTTTCAGCACCAGAGCAACATGCAAGCCTCCACAGTATGACAAACTGACAGACATGGTCCCAAAATAAAACGGTAGTCATCCTGGCAATTTGGATATGACAAAGAGCTGGAAAATGCTTCCTTTAAGTGAAAAGGTGAAAGTTCTTGACTTAACAAGAAAAAAATCATATACTATGCTTGCTAAGATGTATAGTAAGAACAAATCTTCTATATGTGAAATTGTTATGAGAGATAAATACATTTTGCTAGTTTTACTATCATACCTCAGACTGCAAAAGTTACAATAGCTACAGCGTGTAAGTGCTTTGTAAAAACGGAAAAGTCAGGCTGAGTGCCATGGTACATGCCTATAATTCCAGCAGCGTGGGAGGCTGAAGCAGGAGGATCCATAAGTTTGAGGCCAGAAGCAACCTGAACAACTTTGCAAGACGGTGTCTCAAAATAAAAAATTTTAAAATGACTGGGGTACAGCTTAGTGGTAGAGCACTCGCCTAGCATAAGGCCCTAGGTTCAATCCCCAGTACCGCACACACACACACACACACACACACACACACACACACACACACGCACGCACACAGAGTCATTAAATTTTGGGGTAAAAGATATAAAACAGAAAATGTATTCTAATTGATGGCAAGGTGTTGCAGCAGAAAGCATTGAGCCTGTATGAAGACTTCAGAAGGGATCTCCTAAAATGAGTGATACCCAGCTAGGGATGATATCCCGGTAAGGAATGGATATATAGATTGCCAATTAAGAAACTGCCACATTTCTAGTAGTTGAGGAAAATGATTGAAGAAAATAGATACCATCCCAAGGAGATCTTCAGTTGTGATGAAACAGAAGATGCCCAATGGTACCTATGTTTATTAGATGCAAAAGAGGCACCAGGGCATAAAACATAGAAGGACAGATTAACTATACAGGGAAAATTATTAAATCAGGATTGATGTACATAGTGAAAAATGCAAACACTCTCAAATACAAACAAAAATTACATTTCAGAGAGAGTGTGTATTTATATAGGTTTCTATTATAGTACTGTATAATATTATAATCATCCTATTTTATTGTTAGTTATTATCATTAATCTTTTTACTGTGCCTAATTGACAAGTTAAACTTTATGGTAGTTATATATTTACTGTATACTAAGAATCATCATGTATACAAGGTTCAGTAATATTTATAGAGTAAAGCATCCACAGGTAGGGGGTTTGGAATATCCCCTGCAGATAAAAGAGGACTACTGTAAAATAAAGAGTTGCCATATATGATTATGGAGGCAGGCAGGTTCCAAGATCTACAGAGTGCATTGGCAAGCTGGGGGCCCAGAAAGCCACTCTTTTTGTTCCAGTCTGAAGGCCAGCCACTCAGGATCCAGGAAACACTGATATTTCAGTTCAAGTTCAAAGGTAGGGGGAAAAAAACTCAATTTGAAAGCAGTCAGAGAGGAGCAAATTCTCTGTATTACTCAGAGGAGGGATACCCTTTTTGATGTATTCAGGTCTCTAACTGATTGGATGAAGCCTAACCAATAGTAGAAAGGGAAATCTTCTTTACTCAGTCTACCAATTTAAATGTTAAACTGATCCAAGAACACCCTCACAGAAACAACCAGAATGTTTGACCCAAAGGATTCTTTGGACCATACTTTGAGAATCACAGGACTGTGTCAATAAATCTTTTGCCCCATACCATTTTGTAGCAATTATCTCTTTCATTCCTTCTTTCTTTCTTTCCTTTTTCTTTTTTCCTCAGTACCAAGGGATTAAACCCAGGGCCTCACACATGCTAGACAAGTGCTCTACCTCTGACTGACCTTTACTCCCAACCCCTTTTGTTTTTACTTTTTATTTTGAAACAGGGTCTTGCTAAGTTGCAGAGGTGGTTTCTGGCCTCAAACTTACTATCTCCCTGTGTCAGCCTCCTGAGTTGCTGGGATTACAGGTATGTACCTTGCAGCCCAGCTTTGTAGCAGTCAGTTCTTATTATGACTTTGTAGTATCAAAGCCATTTGGTGACAAAATCCTTGTTTCCTAAAAAGAACCTATTTGAGATGGTTCAGATGAGGCTCTTTTCCAACACATGATAAGCATGTGATCCATGATTATCCAGAGTTTCTTCTGGAACTCTTATCCTAGCTATTTAAAAATATTCTTTCTTTCATGCTTTCTTTCTGCCCCACTCCCCACTACATGGGTCGTTAATCTTGGGTGATGATGGTTTTCTTGCTCATTAAATGGAGAGAGATCCTTCTGAACAGTGGAAAGACTCAATCCCTGAAGAAATAATTTGAGTTATCGGAGCAAACCATAACTGAAAAATCTTGCCTCCTTCTTCTCAACTGTGTAAGCCCATTGGCTTTAGTTGTATTTCTGTCACTGGCAACCAAAGGAGCCCTGGTTAATATATATCACTAACATTCACACATTAGTCATAACCTTCGATACCTTAAGAGTAACATGAAATTTTAGGTATTGTATTAGGACAACAGGAAAAATACTTAGGGATACAGAATCTTCTGGACATCTAGGTCAGTAGTTCTAAAATTTCAGAATCAACTAAGAGAACTTTCCAAAAATAAAATCTTCTAAGCACTTCCCAGAGTAGTCTAACTCAGAAGATCTTTAGTGAAGCCAAAAAGTTATGTTATTATTAAGGTTCTTGTTGATCTTGACACAATCTATCCAATATCTGACATTTGGTAAACAATAACCTAGCAGGTTACTTACCAATTCTATCCATAAAAACAGTTCTCAGTACAGTGTGGATTTCTATGCCTATTTAAAGAAAACTTCCTTGACTGATTCAGGAATGACAAGATTTTCAAAAATTTACTTAAGAGAAATAATGAAATTTACAAATTTAGTAAAACATTTCCGCAGGGGATAGCACCCAATCACCTCTCATCCACTTTCAGGCTAGATTATTTAAGAGTTCTTCAATTATCTTAAACTTTCTTCTTGTCCATAGCTCTGCCAACTAAATTGTTAACTGTGTGTGTCACACAGCCCAACTCTGGATAGCATCTAGCAACTCAGCATTTGCCAACTGCAATAGACATCATTCACATGTGCTAACAGCTACTGATGAGACATTAAATTAAACACCACTAAATTGGGAACAAGAACAACAAAAAATTCATAGGAAACCCAGGCACAACTTTCTGTTTTCTTTTTTTCCATCAGTGCAAGAATCAAACCCAGGACATCACACATGCTAGGCAAGTGCTCTGCCATTGAGCTGCATCCCCAGTCTGACACAACTTTCTAAATTATTGATCATTATCAGACTTTGTTGTTGTTGTTATTAGGTGCCGTCGAGTCGGTACCCGACTCATAGCGACCCTCTGTACAACAGGGGAAACACTATTGTCAGTGCTTCTCTGCTGTGCATAGGGTTTTCAATGGCAGATTGATTTTTGGGAGGGGGTTGCCAGGTCCTTCTCCCAAGCCTATAGCTTCTGGTGTTCCCAGGTGGTCTCCCATCCAGATACTAACCAGGCCCAACCCTGCTTAGCTACTGAGATCTGATGGGATTGGATGCCACAGGGCTACCGCTGCAGGCTATCAGACTTTAGCTGAATGGTATTGTGGTTGGGTAGATTTTGAGAGAAAATCTTCAAGACCCCTTCCTCACAAATATTTGGAAGTCCTGGGCGTGATGGCACACACTTGTAGTCTCAGTAGTCTGAGAGGCTGAGGCAGGAGGATTATGAGTTCAAGAACAGAGGCAACTGGCACAACTTAGCAAGACCCTGTCTCAAAATGAAATAATTAAAAAGGAACTGGGGTGCAGCTCCGTGGTAGAGCACTTGCCTAGCATGCACAGGCCATGGGTTCAAAATTGCAGCCCCCAAACTAAAAAACAAAAATAAAGAATAGGAAAGAAAACAGCTCAGATTAATGCACATTGATATTCCCGAGTCTTGTCTATGTCTCTAGCCGAAGAAAAGAAAATTGAGAATATACTAAATAGTTTGTATCAGGTTAGAAAGAACGAAAAGGTATAAAAAAATCCAAAGAAGAGGAGCATTATATCCTTTTATTCAGAACTGCCAGCACACACTCTCTAGCATCATCAAGTACACATCTTTTTTTTATGTGTGTGTGGTGCTAGGAATTGAACCTAGGACATCATGCATGCTAGGCAAATGCTCTATCACTGAGCTACAATTCCAGCCTACAACTGTTGTTGTTGTTAGGTGAGAGTCGGGTCTGACTCAACAGAGACCCTATGTACAACAGAATGAAACGCTCCTGACACTGTGCTATGGCCAGCACTGTAAGTGCTTCTCTGGTATTCAGAGGATTTTCAATGACAGATTGTTTTAGGATTGTTTTGGGAGCGGGTCCTTCTCCCACTTTTGTGGTGCTGGGGATCAAACCCAGGGCCTCAGAGCACACAGAGCATCACTCTACCGACTGAGCTAAACCCAGCCCACAACAAGTGTTTTTATTTATGGACCTATTTTTGAGAATGGCATAATACTGTCATGTGCAGTATTGTGGATAACTATAGCACTATATTTACTATGGGAGTATTTTTTTTCCACCCAGTATATGATCTTTATTAAACATATTTTACAAAAAGAGGCTTCATTTTTATTTTATTGTATTTTCTAAAGATACTTGTAATTAGAGTGTTTACGAACCTCTGATCAAGTGGGCATGGTGGTGCACACCTGTGGTCCCAGCAACTTAGGAGACGAGACAGGAGGAGGCCAGAGGTAGCCTGTGTAACTTGGGAGACCCTGTCTCAATAAAAAGTCAGAATTGGTTTGGGGATGCTGCTCAGTGGTAGAGTGTTTGCAAAGCATGCATGAGGTCCTGGGTTCAAACCCAAGTACCACAAATAAGTAAATAGATAAATAAAAATTTTTAATAAATAAAAATAAAATTAAAAAATTAATAAATTAAAATAGAACCTCCAATCTGGTAATTTTTAATGGAAGTTAATAAAAGAATATAAGCCATATAGCAAAATTTCTAAAATACATTTTGTTTTCCTAAGCATTATTTTTCTGTGTGGTGCTAGGAATGATTAGGAGTGATTGCTGCAGAAATTAGAGTTGTTGTTGTTATTAGGTGCCATCGAGTCAGGTCTGACTCACAGCAACCCGATGTATAATAGAACAAAGCACTCCCTGATACTGTGCCATGCCCCACACTATGTCAGTGCTTCTTTGCTATTCATAGGGTTTTCCATGGCTAATTGTTTCAGGATTATTAGAAAGGACCCATTAAAGTGACCCTGGAGCAGGGTATTTTGTGGGATGACAGAAAATCTTGGAAAGTGGGTGAGAAATAATTAATTGTAGACCCATTATGAAGTGATGGTTTTACTTGGATAACCCAAATGCCTGGGCACTGCCAGCCTAGCACTGTAAGTTTCCGCCATATTTCCACTAATACTAAAACAAATTCTCAATGCTTATTCCTCTGATTACCAAAAGTACCCTCCCAGTGTGATCTGGTGGGTTGTTGTTGTTCTTAGGTGCCGTTGAGTCTGTGTCCCACTCATAGCGACCCTGCATGCCACAGGCGAAACACTATTGTCAGTGCTTCTCTGCTGTTCATAGGATTTTCAGTGGCAGATTGATTTTTGGTAGTGAGTTGCTGGGTCTGTCTCTCAAGCCTACAGCACCTGGTGTTCCCAGGCATTCTCCCATCCAAGTACTAACCAGGCCCCGCCCTGCTTAGCTTCTGAGATCTGACTGGATCGGATGCCACAGGGCTATGGCTGCAGGCATTAAGTAATCAGGAAGAGGTCTAAATGCTCTGCTATTCCAGCCTTCTCCTCATCTTGTGGTCTCTCTCAGGGAACCTCATAAGATCATGATACTAGAGGATACCACTTTCCCACCATGACCTTTGTCTAGTGTCAGGGAATGTTTCTCTGCCCTTACCTACTCTTTTCCACATACAGTGGTCTTAGAAATCAAATTAATTTGAACAAAAGTGTCATGTATTGCCCAGAGAAATATCTCACAGAATCAAGGATAGGAGTTGCAGCCCAGTCTTAGATAAATCATAAAGAATTAGGAAATTATCTAGTACTAACTCAGATACCTTCTATTTCTGTATCTTCTGGGGCCTCTTGGTCTCATGTGTACCTGCTCTATTCATCTCTCTCTATAGTTTGATTTTCCTTACTTTATATCCATAGTCTGAAAAATGACTGTCCCATCCTCTCCCGGTTTCCTTCTCATTTTCTCTCACAGGCATAGTTCCTAAATTAATTTTTTTGCCCACTTACTGCCTTCTCAATTCTGCTTTTCAGAGGACCCAGATGAACATATCCAGCATCGATACATTCTGAATTATTTAGTTTTAAAAAGTGAAGGGTATGTGACAGGCAGCAATAACTCAAAGCAGTTCTGTGTGCAGTGTCCCTCCAACATGAAGTGAAGTTCATACCGGTGGTCTCTTGTACAGCCCTTAGAGTTCCTTCATAAACAACAGATGTAGACAAAACAAAACAAAACATACAACTATCCAAGAATAAGCAGTCATTTTTTTATTGGAAAATTTTAATGTACACCTTAATGTGATTCGTTCTGATAGCCTTTTCATTGTGACATTTCCATATATGCATTTTGTTGTACATTATACATATAAGTCCCCCCCTACCCTCTTGTGTGCTTCCTCCCCCTGTCCCACCACCCACTAAAGACTTCTCTTCCATTTGCTTGTCTTTTTGTGGTAATATTTTTCTATATATCCTTGGGTTCCAGTTCTGTTTAAGATAGAAACTTTTTCTGTAGTGAACGTTCTTTTTACATTGTCAGAACTCTTACATGAATTTTCTAGACCATCTATAATAATACCATTCTTAGCTTTTTTTTTTTATTATGTTCCAACCTCTGCATAGGATTTTTTCCTTCTTATAATTTTGATTCAGCTTCCACATATGAGTATGAACATGTGGTATTTCTTTCTGATCTTGTGTTCGTTCACTTAAAATAATTTTCTCCAGTTCCATCCATTTTGCTGCAAATGGCATTATTTCATATTTTTGATTGCTGAGTAGTATTCCATTGTGTATATGTACCACGGGTTTTTTTTTATCCATTCTTCTGTTGATGGGCACTTTGGTTGATTCCATATCCTTGCTATTGTGAAAAATGCTGCATTGAACATGGAGATGCAGGTGTCTCTGTGGTATGATGACACATCTCCCTTTGGGTAAATTCCCAGTAGTGTTATAGGTGGGTCATACCTATAGTAGATCAATTTTTAGTTTTTTAAGATACCTCCATATTGATTTCTACAGTGGTTGGACCAATTTACAGCTCCACCAGCAATGTAAGAGCGTTCCCTTTCTCCGCAACCTCGCCAGCATTTGTTGTTATTTATTTTATTGATCTTGGCCATTCTTACTGGTATAAGGCGAAATCTCAGAGTTGTTTTAATTTGCATTTCCCTAATGGCTAGGGATATTGAGCATTTTTTCATGTGTTTCATGGCTTTACGAACCTCTTCATTTGAGAACTGTCTATTCAGTTCCTTTGCCCATTTGTGTATTGGGTTGTTTTCTTGGGGAGTTTTTTTCTTTCGTTCTTTATAAATTCTGGTAATTAGACCTTTGCCTGATGTATAGGATGCAAAAATTTTTTCCCATTCAGTGGGGGTTTCCTTGACTCTGTTAATTATTTCTTTTACTGTACAGAAGCTTTTTAATTTCATGTAATCCCATTTACCCATTTGTGTTGCAATTTCTTGAGCAATTGGAGTCCTATTAAGGAAATGCTTTCCTATGCCTATATGATGGAGTGTATTGCCTATCTTGTCTTCTATAAGTTTTAAAGTTTCTGGTTTTATGTTGAGATCTTTTATCCATTTTGAGTTAACTCTTGGGTATATTGAGAGATGCGGGTCAGTTTTCATTTTTCTGCATGTGGATGTCCACATTTCCCAGCACCACTTATTGAACAGGCTATCCTTTTTCCAGTTTACTTGCTTTGCTCCTTTGTCGAAAATAAGGTGGTTATAGGTGTGTTGAGGTATTTCTGGGTCTTCTATTCTGTTCTAGATGTCTTCAGGCCTATTTTTGTGCCAGTACCAACCTGTTTTTGCTACCACTGCCCTATAGTATAGCTTGACGTCAGGGATTGTGATTCCACCTGCATTACTTTTGCAGCTTATGAGAGTTTTGGATATACATGGTCTTTTGTGATTCCATATGAATTTTTGGATCATTTTTTCTATTTCTGTGAAGTCAGTCACTAGAATTTTAATGGGGATTAATAAGCAGTCATTTATAGATATGTTGTTTTTGTTGCTAGGTGCCGTTGGGTCATGTCCGACTCATAGTGATCCTCATAGGGTTTTCCATGGCTGATTTTTTGGGGATTGCCTTGGGAGTGGATTGCCATGTCCTTCTTCCATTTTTGTGGTGTTGGGAATAGAACTCGGGACCTCAGAGACCACAGAGCAGTAGTCTACCAACTGAGCTAAATCCCAGCCTCATTTATAGATATAGGACAACCTAAATTCAGAAGAAAAAACCAGTTCCTAACCAAGGTGCCTAAAATACACACCCAATTTACCCTGTCAAACACTTAATTTGTTGATTTTAAACCACTATTTTTTTGTTTATTTTTGTTTGTTTTTTGAGACAGAGCCTCACTTTGGAGCCCAGTCTAGACTAGGACTCACAGTCTTCCTGCTTTAGCCTCCTACATGCTGGATTACCAGTTTGTGCCACAATGCTCTTCTTTAAACAACCACATTTGAGTTAGTTTTCCGTCTTCAATTTTTTCTCGGAAGAACAATGGGTTGATACTTTGCATACACTTGAGTAATTTAAACACAAAGTGGTAACTTTTTGTGCAGAGGACAGTAGATTCTTACTGTGTAAGTAAAACTTCACTTCTCAACAGGCAGGAATTGCTTGTAACTTTTAATTAACAATTTATTCTGTTTTAAAAAATCAAAACCTAGTCTCCCTCAAAATAATCCATTGTTCATACACTGTCTTGCTTAATCACAAAACAATGTCTTTCATTAATCCTCATTCTATAGAAGAGGAAAGAGCATTTTAGAGAAATTCAGAAATCTCCTCAGGATTCCCTCACTAAATTTAAGACAAAATTAAACCCAATTTATTCTAGCTCACAATTTCACATCTTTCTACTACTTCCAAAAACATTGCTGAAAACGAGTTTGCTAAGTAAGATTTTAGTTAGTGATAATGTATGAAGCATTTAAACAAACTTGCTTATACTTTCTTATGTGTTTGTTAATTTAAATGTATCAAGCAGGGCAGAGAGATGAAATGGATTCTCACTATGTAAATCTGGCTGGCCTTGAACTCATGATCTTCCTGCCTCAGCCTCCTGAGTGCAGGGATTACAGGCATATACTACAACAGGCCAAATACATTCTCATATTACCCAAAATTATGCTTTAAAGTGAAAGATAGTATTTGACTCTGCTTCTGTGCTGTCTGTGTTTTAGATTAACTGAGGAATTGGAGATTGCTGATTTAAGGTCTGAATTTTGCTTTAGTTATTCTTTTCCATTTTACAAATCAAAAGGGAGAATTTTATAGGCAAAAATAGTGGTACCATTTTTACCAAAATTCATCCTAAGACAAATATAGACTGTCCTCGACATATTATGGTTTATGATTTTTTCACTTTATAGTGATGTGATAGTGTAAATGTTCTGTAGAAACCATACTTCACATTTGGATATTTTCCTAAGCTAGCTATATGTAGTATGATACTTTTTAGGGTTGCTGGGACAGTGGCAGGGAGTTAACAGTCAGCCACACTTTCATGAGGATAAATAATTGATACTCTACAGTGTACAGTGTCACTAAACTATGATGTTTGGTAGGTTGAGTATATTAAACACATTTTTGGCTTATGATATTTTCAATTTATGAAGAGTTTATCAAGTTATAACACATCATAAGTCAAGGACCATCTGTACTAACAATATTAAGTTTTTTAATCTACAGAGAGCTACTTTTTCACTCCCAGTGCTGAAGATCCAACCCAAGGCCTTGTGCATGCTAGGTAAGTGCTCTACCACTGAGCTACAGTCCTGTCCTGAGATACTTTTATTTTTCTGTTGATAATTTAGATCTTTGAAGCAAAATAATTCTAACTAAATTTCTTTTTGAGCTTTAAGTCTGTTTTAGTGCAAAAAAGGCTAATAATCTAGCTTCTTGCCAAAGATCTTGTCTTATCTCCCTATAGCTGATTTGATAATTCATTTTAATTTATTGCCTATAGAATTAGGATTATATGATTTCTCTGATGACTCTATTCTGAGATAATGCTATCCCTCTAATAAGGCTTGTTCTATTTATAGTCCTAAAAGAGCAATTAGACTTTTAAGAAGCAGCAGCAGCAATACTAGAAGTAACTATTAAAATATACTCTAGAAGTCATTTTCTCACTTGTTTTCTCTTGCTATATTCATCTTCATATTCATAGGGCTTTGTGCATGCTAGGCAAGTGCTATGTCACTGAGCTATACCCCCAACCCTAATTTGGTTATCCTTTTGAGGAACTGCCAGACTGTTTTCCAAAGTGGCTGTACCACTTTACATAAAGGGTATTTATAAGATATACTTTATCTGGGTCTAATTGATACTTCATTTAGTTATAACCTTGAGAACAGGCTTTTGCTGTTCAAATAAGAAATTTCTGTCAAGTAGTTTGCCTGTATTATAATCTGAATTTGGCAATCTCAAAGGGTCTATGTTTTTCAACAGTTTTTTAAATAAAGTAATTAGCACTCTCAGTCTAGAAAGAAAAAGAATGCTTCTGTTTATCAAATTTCCAAAAGTTCACATGCCTGTATGTATGGTGGCACATGCCTTTAATCCTAAGGACTTGGAAGGCTGAGGCAGGAGGATTGCAAGTTTGAGGCCAGAGGCAGCCTGCATAACTTGACAAGATTCTGTCTCAAAAATAAAAAGTAAAATATGGGCTAAGGGTGCAGCTTAGTGGTAGAGTGCTTGCAAAAGCATGTGTGAGGCTCTGGGTTCAACTCCCCAATATCGCAAAAAAATTAATTAATTAATTTAATTAAAATAAATTAAATTAAAAATTCCAAAAGTCTATAGTATGAATAGACCTTAGAAGTAGTGGTATAAATTAAAGGGTATTATAATATGTCTCTTTCATCAACTTAGGCTGCCCTAACAAAATACCATGGACTGGGTAGCTTAAATGACAAGAATTTATTTCTCATGGTTCTAGAGGCTGGGAAGTTCAATATAAAATTGCTGGTAGATTTAGTTCCTAGGCTTTCTTCCTGGCTTATATATGGCAGGCTTCTCCAGAGTAAGCTCTGGTCTTTCTTCTTCTTACAAGGACACTGATCTCATCATGTGAACCTCATCTTCGTGATCTCACCTAAACCAAATTACCACCCAAGGCCCTACTTCCAAATACCTTCACACTGGGAGTTAGAGCTGCCTGGGACACAAACATTCAGTAGACCACTGATATATCACAATGAAAATTTTCATTTCACTTGCAACAGTATCCCTAGTCATAGCAGTTAGAAGTTCATGTAGGCTAATAAATTTTTATTGTAGTCACTTACACCTTAGTACAAACTATGTTAAGTAATCATGATTTCCTCTTAACCCCTGGTATAAAGTACAGTTGGCTCAAACTAAGGTGTTCCAATAGAAGAGGAGGTACTAAAAAAAAAGATGGAAAAATGAGTGATTTTAGGGTTTTAAAAGGGAGATTTAGAACAGAATATATGCATTTGATTAGGTCATTTGCTTTCATAGCAACTCTATGAGATAAATACTATTATTTTCACTTTGAAAGAAAGGAAAAAGGTTCAAAAAGTTAAGTGACTTACTGATCATAATTCAACGGATTGTATGTGGAGAGCTGGGGTTTTAACCCAAAGAATCAGAGGGGGTTTTAACCCAAAGAAGCCAAAGAATCACAGCATCTTTTTTTCCATTCTAAACAGAGAGCAGACACTAATGAGAAAGATTCTGGGACTAAAAAAGAGAGAACAGAGAAAGTAGGGGTGTATGCCAAAGCCGAACTTTGTTTTCTCTACAATATTTTTCCATGTTCCTGGTTGTCACAACCACTTGCCACAGCACCACCACTCAGTGGTTCAGCTGGGTAGAAGTGCTAATGAGTCCCTGAATGCTGCCCAGTTTAGAGGAACTACTGTATTTGACTAAGTTAGGACTCCAGCAACTGCTGCTGGCTGGGCCACACATACTTCAGCAAAACTTCCTTATTTGGAAAAGTCTTTTCCATCCTATTGGGAAAGAAAGACTACAATCTCACATTCAAGAAAAACAAAATACTTTTATCTACATCAGAAAGGGCACTTGAAAATACTAAAACACAGAAAAACACCAAAAAAATTAAAAATCAAGTGCATTTCCTACTACTTTGCTTTAAGAGAAGGATGGAGGAGGTGGAGAATAATGCTTCATCAGAGAATTAATCCCAGAAGCTGTTTCTTTAATCCTGGAAGCTGTGCTAATTAGCAAAGAGCTTTGAATCTCAGTGATAAGAAATTTAGCAACTTTTTGCTAGAGTTAAGAAAATATACAAGCCTGGTATGGTGGTACATACTTGTAATCCTGGGCACTCCAGATGCTGAGGCAGGAGGACAGTGAGCTCAAGATCACAGCGAATTCAATGCTAACATAGTGAGACCCTGTCTCAAAAAATACACACACACACATTGTTATGTTGTTGTTGTTGTTGTTGTTGTTGTTGTTGTTGTTGTTGTTAGGTGCCATGGAGTTGGGGCCAACTCATAGCCACCTTATGTACAACAAAACAAAACACTCCCAGACACTGTGCCATCCCCGGCACTATGTCAGTGTTTCTCTGCTGCTCATAGGGTTTTCAATGGCTGATTGTTTTGGGAATGGACTGCCAGGTCCTTCTCCCATTTTTGCAGGACTGGGGATTGAACCTAGGGCCTCAGAGCATACAGAGCAAGCATTCTCCCAACTGAGCTAAACCCCAGCCACATATATACTTTTTTTTTTTTTCAAAATTGTTTACATTGTCATAGCTGGGAAAGGCCTGAGTAGCAGGAGAATATACATTTTCAGATATAATTTGATATTGCTTCTAACACCCTAAGCAGCAATTATACCTGTTTTTGAAAAGCTATGACAAAAGCCAGGTGCCATGAGGCATGCCTGTAATCCCAGTGACTTGAGAGGCTAGAGGATTGCAAGTTTGAGGCCAGAGGCAGCCTGCACAATTTAGCCAGACCCTGTCTCAAAATAAAAAATAAAAAAGGGGCAGGGGAGGAGCTCAGTGGTAGAGCACTCGCCTAGCACCCAGTGCTGAAGTAAAGGAAAGAAGGAAGGAACGAACAAACGAATGAACTACCAGACAAAGTACTCTCAGAGTAGACCAGTGAGATCACTTGAGTGTCCACTCCTGGAAACTGTGCCCAGGAACAGTGTGGTAGAAGGATGAAAAGAGGCTGCGCATGGTGATCCATACCTGTAATCCCAGCACTTGGGAGGTACAGGCAGGAGGATCTTAAGTTTGAGGCCAGCTTGGGCTACATAGCAAGTTCTAGGCCAGCCTGGTCTACATATGGAAACTCTCTCCCCCCAAAACAAAAATAAATAAACAGGGAGGACGGGGAGAGAGGGAGGCAAAAGAAAGTAAAGGAAGGATGGGACAGAGAAGGAAGGAAGGAAAGGAAGGAAGGAAGGGAAAGAAAGAAAGACAAAGAAAGACAGAAAGAAAGAAAGAAAGAAAGAAAGAGACAAAGAAAGAAAGAAAGAAAGAAAGAAAGAAAGAAAGAAAGAAAGAAAGAAAGCGAGCGAACGGACTTCAGTCAAGTCTGCCACTAACTTCCTGAGTGAACTTAGACAAATTACTTGACCACTCTGGGCCTCAATTTGTTCTTTTAATCTCCAATGGCCTTTCTGGAATTGTCTTTCTATTTTATGATTTCTATGGTTGTGGAATGGGCTTGTCTAGGCTAAACTGTGCAATAGAGGTTATGGGTTCCCAATGCTCTCTACACTCACCCCTCATTTCTTAGTTCCCCTTAGTCCCCTTGCCCTCTTTGTACTTCAAGAGCCCAGAGTCTTAGTGTTACTTCCTGCCTTCCTGAAGCTACCTCCTACAGGTCCAGTTGGTATGCAAAGGATAAAAAGGCCAATACCTTCTGGCATGCTTGTCAAATCTTACTTGTGCCATGTTCCATCCCTTTTGAATCTACTCTCAGATACTGGCCCTGGGTAATGATGGCTCAAATCAGACAAAATAGCCCTCCCTGATGCCTGCTAATGTGTAAACATCCTCATAAAAATAATTAAAATGCACATGTCTCTCCCTCACAGGCCCTAATATCTGCATTCTTCATTTAAATGAAAAAATAGTGTTAATTGAATGGGTTTCCTGTGCTCCTCAAATTGCGTAGAAGTTAGGCTGCCTTCTCTGATTAGGGAGACCCAGGAAGGTTTTGTTATCTTGGCAGGAATATTGTAAACTCAAGATGGAGGTTTTGTTTTCCTCTGCATTAATCTGCAGCTAATGCCAGTGAACATTATCCTTGTTTAATTACACTCACTAACCAACTGACACAACTTCCCCTGGGAAGAAGCTTATCCGACTCTGACTCATGCTTTACAGCATGTTGGATTTAAGGAAATGGATAATATACGCCCTGCTGGCTTTGGAATTTTAAACAGAAACCCACATGCAGCTGAGTCTCCGGCTTACTCCCAAATATGGGAGAATGTGTGCCTCAGCCACGGTTGCAGGAGGTATGCTCAGTATGACAAAGAGCAAAACCCACGGTGTGTACTGAAGGCCAGGCAGGGAAGGTGAGAGGCAGCAGCCATTTAAAGGAGTAGGAACAACCACAAGAGAGGGGAGGGAAACTGACATCCCTAAGGACTATATCTCTTTCCTAGAAGTAGCCTGATGATATCGTGGAACTGAAAGTAAATCGCATTCCCAGCATCACGGACTAAAGACAGGTCAGCTTTTAAGAGGCTCTTATAGCAGTGCTCACAGACACAGCTTATCAGAACGGGAGCCTTGTACTGAGCTGATTGAATCATCCTGGTGCCAGGTCATGGTGAGAAATACATTGATAGCCAGTGTACCCCAAGATTCTCTGAGAGATAGAAATGTTCCAAGGACAGAGCAAGTACCATCAGTTCTCATGTCTGAGCAGAAGGAGGAGGGGTCATTTTCCAGGAGCTCCTATTATCTGGGCTAACCTGGCTTCAGGATGATGGAGAATCACAAATAGCCAATAAAGGGACTGAATTTAGAGGCAGTGATATTCCTCTGCTTGGTTGGTCATGCCATTTTAGTGAGCAAGCAAAGTAAATGCTTGTCATATCAAGACAGGCCAAGACAGAAGCTAATCAGGGACTGGGAAACCTTTCTTTCCTTCCCACCTCCCACTAATCATCACCTCCCCTGCCACACACAAAAACAAACACACACATTTCCTTTTTATTTTTTTTTGGCGGTGCTGGAGATGGAACCCACTAGGCATCTACCACTGAACTATATCCTTAGCCCCCATACTTCCTCTTTAGCAACAACAACAAAAAGGATATCATAACATTGTACATTTTATGTTGTATATATTTTACCATAATTTTAAGAAAAGACACCAAACCAAGTTAAATATTCTCTTCTTTTATTCCTCAGGGTTTATTTTCATTTTGTTTTGTTTTGCTTGTGTTTTTTTTAGAAGGGGAGGTTTGAAGCAAGGTCTCACTATGTAGCCAGGCTGGCTTGGAACTCACTAGGTAGACCAGGCTGGCCTTGAACTTGCATCAACCCTCCTGCTTCAGCCTCTTGAGTGCTGGGATTACAGGGGTGAGCCACCACACCTGGCTCCATTTCTCATTTTTTGTTTACTCAGCACTGTAATATATATTATTTCATTTGATCCCCTCAAATCGTGTATGTTGTTGGGTGCCATCAAGTTGAATCTGACTCATAGTGACCCTATGTTCAACAGAACAAAACATTACCCAACACTGTGCCATGCACATGATCTTTTTATGTTTGAGCCGATTGTTGCAGCCACTGTGTTTCTTCTCATTTGGAGTTGTGCCATATCAGCAAAAGGAGGCCCCAAGGGCTCTACCCCATTCCGTCATTAAGGTCAACTCTACTTTGAGGAGGCAGCTCTTTTCCAGTCATTTCTTGAATGCCTTCGAGACTGGGGGGCTTATTTCCTGGCACTGTATTTGACAATGCTTCTCTGCTGTTCGGGCTAGGGTTTAGCTCAGTTGGTAGAGTGCCACACTGCACTCTCTAAGGCCCTGAGTTTGATCCTCAGCATCATAAAAACAGGAGAAGGACATTGCAACCCATTCCTGAAACAATCCCACAACAGACAGCCCTTGTAAACCCTAGGAGGGTCGCTTAGGATGGCACTTAACAACAACTCTGCCATTCATAGGGTTTTTAGTGGCTAATTGTTTGGGGAATGGGTTGCTGGGCTTGGGGAATGGGTGCTTCTCCCTAGTCTATCTTAGTCTGGAAGCACAGCTGAAAACTTGTGTATAGTAAGTTCCCTGAAACACAATTACTAATTTTTCCTTTTTGCCAACTTTTTATTGAAGCATACTATTTAGACAGGAAAGTTCACTGGTCATAAATATACAAAAATACCTATAATGCTGACTCTCCCTCTAATATCCTGCTGTGTGGTCTAAGAGTGTCTCCTTTCCCAGTGCTCTTAATAAACTCATTCCTCTTTCTGCTTAAAATCTATACATTTTCAAACAATGGCTGGACCTATGGCTCCTTCAGCTCCCACCAAATCCTTCAGCTTTTTCAGTTCCTGATCTAGTATGGCAGCCATGGCAAGGAGCCCAGAAGCTCCTGAAGGTCACCCTGGTCATTGAAGTAGGAGGTTTCACACACAATATGAATCTGAGGCAGGTCCTCGTTCATTCTCATGGGTGCCCCCTTGTTCTTTCAGGTTCCCATTTATCTTTCCTCGTCTGCACTTCACAACTTTATGTTCCTCCTGACTTCAGGCCCAGCACTAGAAGCAGAAGCAATAGTTACACACAAGCTGTTTAACTAGCTCCCACAATTGCATAACATCAAACCCCTAAATGAGCCTCTTGCTCTATGCCATTCCTTGTAGTTCTGCTTTTCTGATTAAACTCTGACTGATAACAGGCATTAAGAAGAAAACCAGCTGGGTGCAGTGGCCCACGCTGGTAACCCCAGAGACTCAGATGGCGGAGGCAGGACAATCACAAGTTGGAGGCCAGAGGCAGCCTGTGTAATTTTGCAAGATTCTGACCCAAATCAAAAATAAAAAATGGACTGGGGGGTGCAGCCCAGTGGTAGAGCACTTGCAAAGTATGTGTGAGGGCCTGGTTTGGCCCACAATACTGCACGAAGAAGGAGAAAAAGAAGATCAAGTACATCTGTAATCCCCCATCCAACAAGGACCACTGTCAACATCTTAGTGTATGTCCTTTCTGCCTGAGATACTTTAATTGAAGAGAATGAGCCCAGACAGGTTAACTGCTCAAAGTTTGACTAGCTCGTGGCAGAGCTAGACCTTCAGAGAACCAGTTTGATCCCTACTAATTAAGTGTTGCTTCCACTGTGCTTCAGAATCCCTGAGTGACCTTCACTCCTCTGACCTTCCTGAGAGGCCTTCTTGTTCTGAGCTCTGGGGCATGCAAGAGCAGCTTTTCAACATATATTTTCCTGGGTTCTGCAGCCACCTGCTCTTATAGCTTCCTTGTTTTGTTCTAACCAAATTGCGGGAGTTTCATCTTCCAGTACCTCTTCACAGAAAAATGATCTTTTAAACCAGACTCATGCTGTGTCATCTATATCTGGAGCACTGAGAAGTGGTTGCCACCAGTGGCCAGAGGGGGCCCACAGCTCTTGCCCTCCTTGCCAAATGCAGCCCCCTAGATGTCAGAGATACAATCATTTGATTTCAGCATTACTATCTGAAGATTTCTGTTTTATTTTTATTTATTTACTTATTTTTTATTATCAGTACTAGAGAGTTGAACCCAGGACCTCACACATGCTGGGCAAGTGCCCTACCACTGAGCTGTACCCCCAGACCCTTTTTCACTTTTTATTTTGAGATAAGGTTTTGCTAAATTACATAGACCGCCTCTGGCCTTGCACTTGTGGCTCTCTACCTCAACCTGTTGAGTCACTGGGGTTACAGGCACACACTACAGTGCCCATCTCAAGGTTTCTCTTTTAAAATGTAAGTGCTCCTGAGATAGGGAACACATGGAATCCTTAATTCTTCAGAATGAATGATTCTCCAGATGTGGTGATAAACAATATGGCATAAGAAAAACTCAAGAGAGTTCTTATGTGTGATGCACACTTGTAATCTCAGCACTTGAGAGCAGGATGATCGCAAGTTTGAGGCCAGCCTGGGTTACATCGCAAGACCCTGTCTTAAAATGAAACAAAACAAAAAGCCGGGCGTGGTGGCGTATGCCTGTAATCCCAGCATTTTGGGAGGTGGAGGCAGGAGGATCACAAATTCAAGACCAGAGGCAGTCTGCATAACTTAGCGAGACCCTGTCTCAAAAAGTAAAAAATGGGCTGGGGGTGTAGCTCAGTGGTCCAGAACTTGCAGGGCATGCAAGTGCGAGGCCCTGGGTCCAACCCCTAGTACCGAAAAAAAAAAAAAAAAAAAAAGAAACAAAACAAAAATAAACAAAAAGCTTTGGTAGAGAACAGAGGCAGTGAGCGGCCAGGGGGAGGAAAAGGCAAAGACAAACTTTGCCTACTTTGCACTTCGGCTGAGCCCCTTAGACACCAAGTTTTTGTTGTTGTTGTTTTATTTCCAGTCCTGGGGGTTGAACCCAGGGCCTTACGCCTGCATGCTTTGCAAGTGCGGGACCACTGAGCTGCACCCCAGCCCATTTTTTCTACTTTTTTTGAGACAGGGTCTTGCTAAATTACCCAGATTGCCTCTGGTCTCGAAGTTGCGATCCTCCTGCCTCTGCCTCCCAAGCTGCTGGGATTATGGGCATGCCCAACCACAACCAGCAGACACCGAGTTTTATAAGAATGAGTGTTAACAGTACATTTCTGCTTACACTTGACTCCTGGGCTGGGCTCTGCTCCTCACCTAGAGGGTGGATGCGCTGGCAGGGCAGATTTGCTGTCCTGAGTAGAACAGAACCAGTGAGGAGCAACTGGGGAGGAAGTGTAACTTAGAAATTAGTGATAATGAGAAAAAGCTGGTGACACCCTCCCTCCCAGAACATTAGTTCTGCCTGGCTGGTTTCTTGAAGAGAAACAAAAAGGGGATGTTGTGTTTAAGGTTTCTCTCTTTGTTTTCTTTTCTCTTCCATGGGCTGCAGATACTGGTGGCCTCTTTCCTGATCTGCTCCTGTCAGTGCCTCTCTGGGTGGAGAAGACAGTTGCCCCACAGGTTGGCTGCTGAGTTGGAGCCCCAGGCTGGCAGGGAGGCCACAACTCAAAGCACAGGGGAACCCAGGGGTAACATTATCCTGCCAGAGCTGAACAAGGAACTGAGTGTTTAGAATAACTTCAAGAAAGTCGTGGGCGTTTCCTCTGTCAGGGAAACAAGAAACCACAGTGAGATAATGGATAGCTATATTCAGGTCACAGATTATCAGCTGCCACTGCTGCTTCCTGTTCAGAATTCGATGAAACTTCTTTCTAGTGAAGGGAGGCTCCTGGATTCTGTGAGCATGACAGCATTTAGTTATGTGGGGCTTGGGAGTTCTGCCTGGGAATCTGCCATAACCTGGAGATAGGAGCTGTTCTTTCAGGATGAGGCTTCAAGAGGTAGTTCTAGTGGAGGAGACAGTGGGCAAGGGACCCACAGGGAGAATTACTTATGCTAAAGTTTTAGTATTTCTCGGGCTCTTGGGTTAAGAGATTTTCATGTGTTATATCATTTCATACTATTATTATCCCCATTTTGTAGATGAGGAAAGGGGCTCAGAAATGGTAAATAAATTTCCCAGTGGTCACAATCATAGAACCAGGAACCAAAATCTTCCTTCCTTCCTTCCTCCCTCCTTTCTCCTCCCCTTTCATCCTCTCTCACACACAATACTTTATTGACCTGTAACTTACATATGCTTAATATGTACATAGCCATCATGACCACTATCCACATCAAGGCTGGACATTTCTACCATTCCCCATGCCCCTTTCCAGCAAATACCCACTTCCACTAATCCCTAATGTAACCCTTGTTTTGACTTCTGTCCTCATAGATTAATTTTACCTACTCTGAACTTCACATGAGTGGAATCATATTTTTGTATCTGGATTGTTTTGTTCTACATAGTATGTCTGAGATTTGTCTGAACAGAAGTTTATTCCTGTTTACTACTGCATAGTATTCTATTTTATGACTACATCACCAATTTATTTATACATCCTCTTATTGATGAATATTTGGATATTTTCAGTTTTAGGTTACTTTGAATACCACTGCCATGAACCTTCCTCTTAGGTATGAATGTGGAATTATCAGTCTTTTCATTCTTGCCATTAGAATGAGAGTGACAATTAGGTTTTTTTTAATTCCAAAACCTATGTAATATCAGAAAATGCTAGATTGGAGCTCCTGCTACATCTATGGGTCCCTATAAACAACAACATCTTGGGTGGGAATAAGAGATCTACAAGCCATTTAATCCTGGCAGCAAGGATGGAAAGTGGCTCCCCAGTATGGCTGGATGCCAGAAAATCTACCTCTTCCATCATTTCTGAGACGTGTCTACCAACTTCATGACTGGGTACGTACATGTCATTTTCTAGGAAGAGCTCTCTTACAGAAAGCTCTCTTGTGGCTTCTGGTACAAAGGTATGCCAAGTGTGTGGCCAGTGTGGTCAGAGCCTACCATGGAGTCAGACTTTTTCTCTCCTAACAGCCTGAAGTGGTTCAAGCCAGAACCTCAGAGGGCTGTCAAGGATGGGGTCTGGCCTAGGGGACACTGTTATCCAAAGCATAAAAACCCTCCAACTGTATTCCAGCTCATCCTTTCCCCCAATGTGACATTGGGCAAGTCATTGAACCACTCTGACTCAATTTTCTTGACTATTAAATAAGTCCAACAATGCCTGTTCTCTTTCACATTCAAGGTCCTGCACAGACTTCACACCTTTTAGGATGCTCACACCTCCAGCGCTTCTCCTCCCCATGTCCCTTATGCTTCTGCCACACTGACTCATCGGATGTTCATGAGCATGAAATCCTCTTGCACTCCTCCATAGTGTTATAAAAGGTGCTTTTATACAAGGTGTTCTCTTTCTCTGGAATGCCCTCCTCACCAGTCCGCCTGGCAAGTTCCCCTCATCCCTTGAAACACAACGTAAGCAGCACCTTCTTTGTGATGCCTCCTGTTGCTGTTCCTGCACTCTCTTGGCAGAGGAACGGCCCCCTAACACTTTGTATTATACATCCTCCCACTCCACATTGTTTTTCTTGTGAGTCTTCCCACCAGACCATGAGCTTAAGAAGCACCATGTCAGGCACAAAGCAAATGCTTAATAAATATCTATTGAGTGAATAAATGGAGGAATCTTGAATGAAAATGAAATATGGAAATAGTAAAAAAAGAAAATTAAATCATCATCATTGTCTCTTCAAGTGAAAAAAATATGTATTGTAAAATATTCAATATTCAACTGGTGGCTTTCCTTAATCCACCTCATACTCAAAGATAGCCCTATTAGCAATTTTCTTTCAGACCATTTTCTATACATATGTACATATTGCCCCCAAAACTGTGATCACACTGTTCTGAACTTTTAAAAAAATTATTATATCATGAATATTCTTTTAAAATGTTTATTAACATTATTCAGATATAAGTTGAGGGCTGGGGTATAGCTTAGTGGTAGAGGGTTTCCCTAGCACCAAAATAAATTAATTAATTAAAAAAATAATCACTAGCTACCAGAGGCATGATGACACACACCTGTTATCAGTACTTGGAAGGCTGAAGCAAGAGAATCATGAGTTCAAAGCCAGCCTGGACTATGTAGCAAGTTCAAGGCCACCTTAGTTACTTAGCAAGACTCTGTCTAAAAGAGAGAAAGACAGAGAAAGAAGGAGGAGGAAGAAGAGGAGGAGAGAGGACGAGGAGGGGAAGGCAGAAGAAGAGGAGGAGGAGAAAGCAAAAATAAATATAAGTTGAAAGATCATTAGGTCCCACACTTAGTAAATAGGTCAAAAAGAGAAATTTAAAAGACTGAATTTCCATGTCTATTCACTCTTCAGAGAACACTAAAAAAGGCCTTCGTTCATTCATTCACCATTTTAATTACAAAAGTAGCACTGTAACAAGTTTAGACGATATAGAAATACATGGATAAAAAGGTAGATATCTCCCATATGAGAAGAGACCAAAAAGAAAAACCCAGAATTTATTCATAAAAGGCTGTGTATTTATTTTTACATGTTCAAACTTCAGTCACCTCCAAAGTATTCTCTGATGGATGCATTACACCTATCTTTTTTTTTTTTCTCCACTACTCAAAACAGGTTTTGAATGCATCCATTCTGATGCCTTTTAGTGCTTCTGCCATTTTTTGTTTCATCTCCTCCACATCAGCAAAATATTTCCCTTGAGGACTTTTTTCATTTTGGTAAACAAAAAAAAGTTACGTGGGAGAGATGAGGTGAATAAGGACAGTGGGGGCACAAGAGTCATGCTGTTTTGGGTCAAAAACGTCGGACCCTTCAGCATGGTGTGAGCTGGTGCATTGTCATGGTTGAAGAACCAGTCACCTGTTTGCCACAACTGTGGACGTTTCTTCCACTAATCATGATGCAACCTTCTAAAAATTTCCAGATAATAAAAACTTGGTTAATTATTTGACTTGGAGGAAAAAATTCTGTGTGCACAATTCCTCTCATAGCAAAGAAACAAATGATCATTGTTTTCACATTTATTCCCATATGTATATATGTATATAATTATTTAAAAGAAAAAGAATACTGTATTACTTGATGTGTGCTCTGTAACTTGCTTGTTTTACTTAGCTCATAGATATTTTTCTATATTAGTAAATATATATCTATCCCATTCTTTTTAATGGCTGCATGGTATTCCATTGAATGATGTACTATAACTGAGATATTTTGTAAGCTTGTGCTAATATATATTCATTCAATAAATACTTACAGAGAACCAATAAGAAAACTTAAAAGACAGTGTAGGATTTTAGATGATAGGTTTATCCCTGGATGCTATGTGATCCCAGAGAAGACATAGACAAGAAAGTTGTCTTAACAGCATCTGTACCATGGAGGACAGAATAGGAAGAAATGAATGTAAGGGAGCAGGCTGCTTAGCACTCTCTCTCCTAGCAGGACTTGTATTTCACTGGCAAAACCAAAGCAGGATCCACAACCCCCAGAGGGAGCATCCAGGAACTTGAGCTGAATGGAACAAGCATAGTTCGCTTTACATGATCAAATTGGTTCAGCAGAAACAGGAAATTTGTCTCATACTTTAAGTCCTAAAATAGAAGAAATATGCTGGATGCACAGGGATTTGGGGAATTTGGTAACATTGTGAAGTAAATTTTATGTGTATTTTGAATCTAACCATCTCAACATGAGCTGTTATATACTTCTCAAAAAGACTTTCATTGAAAATCAAGGAATGTTCACACAGTAATAGCATGTTTTTGAAAGAAAACACCTATAAATATTGCTTTTTCTCAAAGGTGCAGGAAATTGACACTTTGTGCACTGTTCGGGAGACTGTAAATAGACATAACTAGGAGGCCAAATATGGCCTGGCCTAACCTTCCTCTTCAGCTTGGCTTCCCAGGTTCTTTCCCTGGACACTAGCCCTGGTGTTCTCCAACTCAGCCCTCTTCGTTCCACCTCAGTCCTCCACACAGGCCTTGCCTTTGTCTGGAATGCTCTTTCTCACTCATGCATCCCCCAGGCTCCTAGTCTTCCTTGCCTATTCCTATTCATCATGTAGTTCCCAGCTTAATGGAGACTGTCCTTGCATCCCAGGATAAATTAGTTTCCTCTGTCTACATTCTATGTCAATCTTGTTCATTTCCTCCAGAGTAGTTAGCACAATTACAGTAATATACTGATATGTGTGATTATTTGTTCTCAGTGATAATGCCTTCCACTAGGAACTGTGTTTTCTTCATGGCTGAATTTCTAAGACCCCAAAAATATGTGATACAAACTAGATATCCAATAAGTACTTGTTGAATGATTGAGTGCTTTTAGAGGCAATATCTATCAAAATTATAAATGTGATACTGTGTAACTCAGCCATCCAAGTTAAAGAATCTGTCTTACATAAATAGCACAATTGCACTAAGATGTCACTGCAAGTGTGTTGGTTGGCACAACATTTGTTACCTTAAATAATGCCTACATTATGAAACATCATTCAATGGAATGCTATATAACCATTAAAAAGAATGACATAGATATACATTTAATGATATGAAAAGTATGGAGGAAGAGATGAACAGAGCATAGAAGATTTTTAGGGCAATGAAATGACTGTGTATGACCTTACAATGGTGGATATATGTCATTACACATTTATTGAAACACCACCAAGAGTGAATCCTAAATACAAACTGTGGCTTTGGAATGATAATAATGTGTCAATATATGTTCATAAATTGTAACAACGTATCCCTTTGGTTAGGAATATTGGTGGTGGGAGGATATGCGTGTGTAGATACAGGAAATACATCAGAATCTGTACTTCCTCAATTTTACTGTGAACCTAAAACTGCAATTTTTTTTCAGTCTCTGGGTTGAACCCAGGGCCTCGCACTTGCATGCTTTGCAAATGCTGTACCACTGAGCTACACCCTCAGCCGATTTTGTTACTTTTTAAGACAGGTCTCACTAAATTATGCAGACTGCTTCTGGTCTTGAACTTGTGATCCTCCTGTCTCTGCCTCCTGAGTAGCTGGGATTACAGGTGTGTGCCATTGTGCCCAGCTCAAAACTGCTCTCCTTTAAAAGTCTATTTTTCAAAAGTCCATGAGCCATATATAAAAGATTTTTATTTATTTATTTACACATTGGTGTGTTTTCTGAATATCCTGTAGTGCACGTGTGTTACTTTTGTAATTAAGAAATACTAAAGGCGCTAGGGCTGGGATTTAGCTCAGTTGGTAGAGTGCTGCGCTGCAGTTTCTGAGGTCCCAAGTTCAATTCCCAGCACCACAAAAATGGGAAAAGGGCCTGGCAATCCACTCCCAAGGCAATCCCACAACAGTCAGCCATTGAAAACCCTATGAGGGTTGCTATGAGTCGGATACCGACTTGACGGCACCTAACAACAACAACAAAGGAGCTGGCCCCCATGTGTCTGTCAGTTTGCCGTACTATGGGGGTTGCACAATGCTGTGATAACAAGCTGGGGAGTGTTTCATTCTGTTGTACACAGGGTCATTATGAGTTAGACCTGACTCAACTGCACCTAACAACAACAAAAGGAGCTAGGGAGGTAGCTCAGTAGTAGAGTGCTTGCCCAGCATGTGTAAGGACCTGCATGTAATCTCCAGTACAGTATTGAAAAACAAACAAAAATAAAACTAAAGATCCAGACATTGTAGTACAAACCTGTAATCCAACACTAAGTAGGCTGATGCAGGAGGATTATGAATTATAGGCCAGCCTGGGCTACATAGTGAGATCTTGGCTCAAAAATCAAAACCAAAAGAGCAATACTAAAGGTCAAAAAGAAAGAATACTGTGAGTTCATACATACAGCCTATTCTGCACACTTAAATACATGCATAATAACAGGCAGATATGTAACATGCTCATAGCTCTGACCAAATGTAATGGTGTACTTCCTCTGAAGACGTTCAGACTGACACATTTTCATTAACTTGTAGACCTTACAGGGAGAAAAGAAAGTTGCTCACCTCCAGGATATTTGCCCCTTGGAGAAGATAAGCCTGGAACCCAGTGATGGTCAGAATCTGCAAAACATTAGGGAGAAGTCTTCTGAGCATGATAGTTGGTTCTTTTAGGTAGGCTTAAAATATTTTTTTCCTCATGATAATAAAATTTGCAAACTTCAGCTGGGCACAGTGGCGCACACCTATAATTCCAGTGACTTGGGAGGCAGAGGCAGGAGGATCACAAGTTGGAGACCAGAGGCAGTCTGCATAATTTAGCGAGACCCTGTCTCAAAAGGCCTGAGATTTAGCTCAGTTGGTAGAGCGCCACTCTGCAGTCTCTGAGGTCCCAAGTTCGATTCCCAGTGCCATAGAAACGGGAGAAGGATGTGGCAACCCACTCCGGAGACAATCCCGAAACAATCAGCCATTGAAAACCCTATAAGGGTCACTATGAGTTGGATACGACTCCATGGCACCTAACAACAACAACAACTGTCTCAAAAAGTAAAAAAAAAATGGGCTGGGGGTGCAGCTCAGTGGTACAGCACTTGCAAAGCATGCAAGCGTGAGGCCCTGGGTTCAACCCCCAGTACAGCAAAAAATAATAATAAAATAAAATAAAATTTATAAATTTTTATTGCAAAATAGCCCAACAATGCAGAAAAGTATAAAAAAGAAAATCAAAGTGCCACATCCTAGTAATAAAACAACCTAGATATAATACCTTTGGTATAAATTATTCTAAATTTTAAAATTCATAGATATAAATACATATGTACACACACATCTTAATATTATCTATAATATCTATAATATTATCTAAAATATGTACCTGATTGAGATATTTGCCTGTATACTTTTCACTGACCCTAATGTTAAAACCTTACACACTGTGCTGCATTTGTCAAAACTTAAGAAATTAACATTGGTATGATGCTATTAACTAAACTCTAGACATTAATCAGTCTACCAATTTTTCCACTTATGTCCAGGATACCACATTGCATTTAGACAAATAGGTGCATCCAAATTTCAACTGCTTCTTAAATTATTCCTTTCCTTTCTCCATCATGTGTAGCGATAACACAGGATTGAAGTGTTTTCCTAAATTTTTCTCTCCTTACTTTCAAGCCAGATGTTTTCTTTCCTTGCATGTTTCTCCATATACTATCTTTGGGGACCATTAGATGTGAAGTTTTCCCCCAAAGACTCCTTTGATCAAACAAAACCTATTCACTGTCCCCTCTCTGAGTAAGGTAATTCCAACCAGAGTCAGGAAATGACTTACCCAGGACTGGACTGGATCCATTGAGTTCTGGCTTTCCTTCAGCATTTGACTTCCACTGTAACTCCAGCCCCAAGACTTCCCTGACAGGTCCCCCAAGGGCCTGAAACTTTACCTGCTTTCTCACCTACACAAGCCCTGTGGCACCCAGAAATGCCCCAAAGATACTTGAAGCATTTTGTGATGATCTTTGTGGTTCTTCCTTAGAAATATCTGTCAAATTTTACATACCCACCAACTATTCCACTCATTAAGGGAAAGCTTCCGATGCCTTAATTATTGATTGTCTGTGTGAAACTTTTTGAAGATAATTTTTCCCTTCTTCTACAGAGAGTTGGACAAATCTCTTTAGCTCGTGACACATCATTATCTACAATTAGAATATAGATACCTTCTCTTATTTTTCCCCATTTGTCCCCTACTCTTTCATCCTTCTCCCCACCCCACAAAGGGCACTCCTTATAATGTGTTCAATATTAGTCCTTGGGTATACAGGCATTCCTAAAAGATACATTGTGCAGTTTTGCGAATAGATGTGATTTTAGCCTAAATAAATGATATTATACCATAGATCTTAGTATATTTCTTCCTTAAGTGATACATATTTTAAAGATTGTTATGTGGCTCAGAGTACACTGTGACTTCTGCATGATATTGCAAAATATGCACTCATAATTTTACTTTTCCACTTCTCTAGTGATGAACAGTAGGTTGCCTCCACACACAATCCTCTGATGAATATGCTTGTTTATATTCCATTAGGATTATGAGATTGCTGGCTCATTGGGAATATGGATACTTAATTTCATGAAGTATTGTCAGATAGCTTCCAGAGCAGCTCTACAAGTTTATACTCCCACCAACAATGGTTCTGCTTTCCACACATCCTTGCCAATACCTGATAGGTATTATCTGACCTGTCTTAACTTTTGCCAATCTAATTAACACAAAGTGATGTTGATTTTGGGGGGAGGTTGTCATTTTTATGTTGGAGATTGAATCCAGGTCTTCACACATGCTGATCATGTGTTGTACTACTGAGTGACACCCCCAGCTGCTCATATTTTAATTTAGGTTGTTCAGAGTGCTCTAAGTTTGAGTATCTATCTCTTCACATACTTGTCAGCTACTGTTGACTGCTCTTTTGTGATTTCCTACTTTAATCATTGCTCAATTTCCATTGGGTATCTGTCCTTTTTCTTGTTGATATACAGGAGTTTCTTGTACATCCCAGATGCTAATCCTGTGTAGCTTTATACATTGTAAATACCTTCTCTCACCTAGAGGTGGTCTACCTTCCCAGGCCTAAGCTCACTCTCAGGAAATCCACATAATTCCATGGCTGAGATCTAGCCTCTCATCCTCTGCTAAACCTCTCAAACACCATTCACCCCTTCCATTCCAGAATAATTAAAGTAGCCTCTCTTTTGCTAAACCACTTGTCAGAAGTAGTTTGGGTTTATCTGTCTAGCCTGTCCTCCAAAATATGCATCTTAATTGCTGAAAAATTCAGGGTAGTGGTGATTTGTGGGAGGAGAGAGGAGGTTGTGATTGGGACATGAAGGGAGATGCTGGCAAAGATTGATTGATTGATGGCATTGAGGATTTGAACCTAACACCTTGTGTATACCAGGCAAATGTTCTACCACTGAGTCACATCCCCAGCAAACATTTATTTATTTAATCTGGGTGATTTTGCCTCATAATAGTGGATTAATATATACATATGATTTGGTTTGTTTTCTATGTTTTTTTCCCAATAAAAAGATTAAGATGCTAGGTATATAGATGCTAGGTATATAGCTCAGTGTTAGAATGCTTGCCTAGTATGTGTGAGGACTTAAATTTTATCCCCAGTAATGAAAAAGAGAGAAAGAAAGGAAAGAAGAAAGGAAGAAAGATAAAGAAGAGAAAAAAGATTAAAATACATGTTCTTCAGTTATCTTTTATGTTTCCAGTATTCATCTGATTGCAATACCAAAATTCAGTTTTCAAACAAATCTAGTTTCTCCCTGAGTCAGAGCAAACATAAATCCTAGATATAAATTGCTGTAGAAATAGGTTTTTTCATTCTAATCAATCTTTTTTCCTTTTTTTTTTTTTTTTTTCCGGTACTGGGGGTTGAACCCAGGGCCTCGCGCCTGCATGCTCTGCAAGTGCTGGACCACTGAGCTGCACTGCCAGCCCATTTTTTTTACTTTTTTGAGACTGGGTCTCGATAAATTACACAGACTGCCTCTGGTCTGGAATTTGTGATCCTCCCGCCTCCGCCTCCCGAGCCCCTGGGATTACAGGCGTGCGCCACCGCACCCGGCAATCTTTTTTCCTTTTTATTGTCCATTGATAAAACCAACTGCGCCCTGCCCCTGTTGAATCCATACCCATAATAAGGGCCTGTGCAGTGAACACCCTGGGGATAACTTGGGTATATGAGTGATGGAAGGCTGGATTTCAGGAACCTCTGAATCTGCCTCATGAACCTAACGAGTTCGCTCTGCCACTATTGCTTATAGGCTTAGAATAATATACAAAATCAGAAAAAGAAGATGGAGTCTGGGAGGCTGCTACTCACATTCCCAAATTGGACAACAAGGGCTCAAAATTTTGCATACAAGTGTTCTTTGACCATATGAAACTAAGCTATACACAAAGTCCTGGGTTTGATTACCAGCACTGAAAAAAAAAAAAAAAAAAAAGCAAAATGAACACTAAGCTGTTTTTCCTATAGAGATTCCATTTGAAATATTGGATGAGATTTGGAATGAAGGGGCAAAGCAAGCTGTGATGGCATAAATCATGTTACTCATGATAATCAAAACCTGTCTTTTTGAAGTGAGACTTCACTAGCCCTAAAACTCTCTATTTTTCCAATAACCTGATACCAGCTTTGGTCAAGGTACTAGCCATGGCAGCTGCACTAAGCCATGGGCTCCCATGTGTTATTTTTATCTGAAATACTCACTGGGACCCACTTGGTCACCAGTGTGCTAAAAGAAGGGTTTGGAGGCCTGAATCCTACCATATAGCCCATAGAGATAAATGCCACATGAATAGTGAAGAAGCATTTTATTGAATGGCTGAATAAGGCTCCTGCATGTTCTCAGAACAAAGTCTTTTACTAAAAGCTGGATCAGAGAACTCAGCTTTGGCCGGGAGGTTTCAACAAGAATTCTTCCTCCCTCTGTCTGAATCTGAGAGAGTTCATGACCCAGCCAGCTGCATGGGGGAGGATGATTTCCCTGCTCAGAGAGGCCAAACCTTTTGTGGAGTCAAGCCCATATGGAGTCAAAAAGGTGAAGAAACAACAAAAAAAGTGAGTCCTTAATTCCTACCCAATAGTGGGAACATTTCTCTAGGTGTTCTTGCCCTCAGACCTGGACTTGCTTCCATTCCTCAGCACCAGGTCAGAACAATTTCTTAAACCCATAGCATGGCATAAACAACCTTGAGGTAAGTAGACCTCACTTTAAGGAGTTCATTCTGATGCCAAGGTCCTCTTCACACTGCCCACCAGACCATCCCACTCAGCCTGCCCTTTCCCAGGCAGAGTTCTGGGCACCATCCCATATGTGAGTGCCTTTCACCACCAGCCCAGCAGAGGCCGCCAGAGCAAAGCAGATGAAGGCAGAGTTGGCAGGAGCCGTGAAAGCAAACCTCCCACAAGGCCTGGGGCCTGTATAACATGCAGCATAATGGGTGCTCTTGGTCTCCTGCTTGGAGCTCTCCCTACCCTCCTCAGAAGCAAAGACAGGGCCAGACTACTTTCATTGTGTTATTTTAAGAAATATGTTTCACCAATTTTGTATTTTTAAGACTCCTGATAGATTTCTTAAATGGTCAGAGAAGATTAATAAAATTGTGGTATATTTTAACCATTAATGCTTAGTAAATTAAAGTTGTGATGCCCCGTCTCCTACACACACATATATACACAAGTGTACGTATATATATGTATATATTTATATATATATGTGTGTGTGTGTATTTATGTGTGTACATATCAAACATACATATATGCCTGCAGCCATAGCACTGTGGTGTCTGATCCTGTCAGATCTCTGAAGCTAAGCAGGGTCAGTCCTGGTTAGTACTTGGATGGAAGACCACTTGGGAACACCAGATACTGTAGGCTTGGGAGAAGAACCCGGCACCCTACTCCCAAAACTCAATCTACCATTGAAAACCCTATGAATAGCAGAGAAACGCTGACAATGGTGTTTGACCTGTTATAAGTAGGGTCACTATGAGTTGGACACTGACTCAATGGCACCTAACAACAACAATATACATATATAATGTGTATGTGTATGTATATACATGTTTAATGCAATATAATGCAGCAGTTCACAAGCTGTATGAAAATAATATGAATTTACAGCACACTATTGTGCTGGTATTGGGACTGAGTTTAGGATGTGTATCTTCTACTGATCCCACTGACACTAGGTGTAGCTAGGTGTAGCTCTGTGATAAGGGCATAACCTCATGAATATGTGGTCATATTTGGTGTCCTACATAAATGAGGCCCTAATCAAAAGGCCCTTCTGGTGAACAGCTTACTCTCCACCCCCACGGCCCCATGGTACAGACCACCATGGGATATTATATTAATTACAGAGGATGAAAGAAGCAGCAAGATTCAAAAGTTACTGGATCTTCTCTTCCAGCTCTTAGACTATCACCACTGTGGGAAAATGTTCTTTTTGTTGCTTGTTTGTTTGTTTGTTTTTTGTTTTTTTGTTTTATGAGACTGAGTCTCACTATGTTGCCCAGGCTGGTCTCAAACTCCTGGGCTCAAGTGATCCTCCCACTTCAGTGTCCCAAGTAGCTAGGACTACAGGAGTGTGCCACTGTGCTGGGCTTAGAAAAATGCTCTTAGCAGGCCTGAGGGAAGGACTGTCAAAGGAAAGATTCCCTGTTCCCTGGCTGCTCTCTGTATAAGGCTGTATCACAAAGTCTCACTCTGGTCCATCATCCCCTTTTTAGGCCCCAGAGTCTTTTCCTGTGTTTGTGTTGTTTTTGTCAGAGCAGGAAATCTTCTTGGAAATCCTCCAGAAATCCAACATCCTCCTCCTTACTCAAGGGACACTGGCCTTAGGCATGCATCCCACCCTATCCTACCTCACAGCTCTAGGCCAGAACAACAGGAAGTTATCTTCCCAGGAACCCGGGGTCTTGCCCTCAGGGTGAGCATCATCCCCTGAGAATTGAAAAATGCAGAAAAATAAAAAGAAAAAACCAACATTTCCAGAATGTTTCCCTTCCTTATGTCTCTCTTTTAAACCTGGTGCCTGAAGGCTCCATGCTATGACTCCCTGACTAGATCTACTGGTTCCACTCAGTGCTCCAGGCTCTCAAACTCTTCCTACTAGTTCAACTATCAGTTTCCTCATCTTATCTAGTCATCATGGGGGAGGATAAGTCTAACTTGTGACTGATCAACTTTGTTCACTATACTGGTAAGTCTGTGTTATACATTAATAGCCTGGGCATTCTCAAGAATCCACAAAACATTAGTCTTGCTAGATGCTCCTAGAAAAGGGATTTCTGAGGCCAAATATGTCTGAGAAAGATATCCAGATCCACTATCCTCTATCATAATGTTGAAGTCCAAAAAGTCCTGAAAACTGAAAGTATTTTTATAACTCAAGGAGTAAAACCTGACCTAAATTGAAGTGTGGCTTTTCAGAGTCTTCATTTAACTTGCTTAGTGTGACTACCCACATTTTGCTGCAGAAGTATGTGTTTGATTATAGGACCTACCCCCACTCTGATGAGTTGTTGTTGTTAAGTGCCATTGAGTAGGGACTGACTCATAGCGACCCTGGTAGCATTTTCAGTGGATGATTGTTTGGGGATCATTTTAGGAGTGGACTCCGCCAACATCCTTCTCCCGTTTTTGCTGTGATGGGGATGGAACCAGGGTCCTCAGAGAATGTGGAGCAGCACTCTACCAAATGAGCTAAACCCCAGCCCACTCTGATGAGTGCTATGGAATAAGTAGCACATTAAGATCTCCAAAAAAAAAAAAAAAATCTAAATTCTAAATACGTTTGGTCCCAAGGATTTGGGGTACTGGATTGTGAACTGTATAAATTCTGTTTATGGACATTTAATTATAGCATATTGAAGTCTTTGAAAGCCTTGTTGCAGGCAAGAACCTAACCCCACCTAGCATTCCCCAAATTAATTTGGCTACAAAAAATCTTTTGCTCCATTTGGTAACTATTAATAGGTCATAGAATTCCTGCATTAGTCAGTTTTATGTCACTATGATCCACTAATACCCAGGCCAAAAACCTTAAGGGAAGAGTAGAGTTACTTTGGCTCATGATTGCAGAGGTGTTAGTCCATTGTGGTAGGGAGAATATGGCAGAACAGAGCAGCTCATCTCCTAGCATCCAGGAAGGTGGGGGGAGAGAGAGAGACAGAGACAGAGAGACAGAAAGAGAGAGAGAGAAAGAATGAATACTGGAATCCCAGACTTTCTCCTTTTCCTCTTTTTATTCCAGCAAGGCCCCCAGGACATATATTTGGGGTGATCTTTGCCCTGCCTTAGTTAATCCTCTATGAAAATGCCCTCACAGACACACCTAGAGGTGGGCTTTACTAATCTCCTAGATACTTCTTAGTCCAATCAAGTTTAAAGTCAAAAGTAACCATCACAAGTTGATCCCTTGTCAACTTGACACCAAAAGCACATTTTCTTTTCAGTGCTGGGGATTGAACATAGGACCTTACACATGTTAGGCAGGTGCTCTACTACTGAGACACATCCTCAACCCCCAAAATACATCTTCTTAAACCATAACATTCCACTCTGGCCCCCAAAAGGCTTATGTATAACTCAGAATGCAAGATACATATAGTCTATTTCCAAGAATCACCATAATCACAACATTTTCAGCATTGCTCAAAAACCCAAGCCACTGAGACTCAGATGAGTTCTTAACTGGGAGCCCCTGTAAAATTAAAAACAAGTTATATATTCCCAAGATAAAATGATGCAGAATAAACATTCCCATTCCAAAAAGGGATGAATAGGGGCACCAAAAGAAGAGATGGGATCAAACCAAGACCAAAACCCAGTGGGACAAACATTATATTCTGTTGCTCCATGTCCAGCATACAGAGCACATGGTGATGTAATCTGAGCTCCCAAGGGCTTGGGCAACCCTACCCCTATGGCCTTGCTGGTTGGACCTCACATGCCCTCTCTCTTGGTCTGGCTTGTCTCACTGCTTGCAGCTTTTCTTTATAGATGTTCCATATTCCTGGCATCTCTAACTTCCTGGGGTCTCCATTGCAATTTAAGGCTTGGCACAACAGAACATTCAACACCTGTGAATTATTATTAATCCTTGTCTCCCAGGGCTCCATACCTGCCACCAGAGTAACCACTAAACTACACTTATAAAACTACCCTTATAAAACCTTACCACTGTTCTAACTTCATTTCTCCATGCACCCTTTCCAACTTGGGTCCAGTCCTATTGACTGCTTGCAATTTTTAAGGAAGCAGCCAAGTTTTTTACAGTCCCTGCAGTCTTTGCTTATGCTGTGTTGTTCCTTATGCCTGGAACTCTCTTCCTCTCCTCTTACCCCTACACATCCAGGTCTCAGCTCGGACCTCATCAGGTCCAGGAAGACTCACCCCCAACCATGAGTCTCAACAGAAGAGCTTCTTTTGCAGTTCCCTGGTGTCTGCATTTCCCGTCATCATGCTTCTGACTCTGCATGGTCATCGCCTGATTATATCTGAATCACTCTGCCAACTGGGATCTGTGAAGCAAAGGACATCGTCTTGCTCAATGTTGAGTCTCCAAAACCTAACACAATGCCTGACATCCAATAGGGACTCTGAAACATTTGTCTGATCTATGACTAAATTTCTAAACTGCTTTAGCACTAATATGGAAAAAGGTTGACTTTTTCTTTTCCTTCCTAGGTAACCAGATATTATTCCTTCCACCTCAACAGGGGCTGGGGTTTAGCTCAGTTGGTAGAATGCTGCTCTTTGCTCTCTGAGGCCCTTGGTTTGATACCCAGATCTGCAAAAATGGGAGAAGGACTTGGCAGCCCACTCCCTAAATAATCCCCAAACAGTCAGCCATTGAAAATCCGGTGAATAGCAGAGAAATACTGACATAGTGCCAGGCATGGCACAGTATCAGGGAATGTTTCATTCTGTTGCATATAGGGTGGCTAAGAGTTGGACTCTACTCTATGGCACCTAACAACAGCCACCACCACCAAAACGGGTAGTACTTGCCAATGGAAAAATATTTATAAGTTCCCAAACAGTATATGGAGGAAGAGTAGATCTTTTTCCTGGTCCTCTACCTATGAACTTTCCCTCCCTGGAGGCAACTATGTTACCAGTTGTCATGAAAACTTCCAGAGATATTCCAGCTGTGCATTTTAAATGGAGTCTATCTCCTGGGCTGCTACCCCCTAATCAGGATTCTAGTCTGGACAGTCAGCAAAAGTCCTCCCCATTTTCCAGATCAACCTTCCCTTGTCAACAACATGGACTCACTGGAGCAGAAAACATTTGACTCTTTTCAAAGGGCAGCAAGATGGGGGTGACAGCCATAGAGAAATCAGGTAGATTAACCCCTCATGGCCTTCTTTGAAGTCTCTTAGACTATCTACATACATACACGCACGCACATGCACACACACACACACACACACACACACACACACACACACACACAGAGTAAAAGCAGAAGTTGTGGGGAGAGTGTGCTCTAGGGATATTCCATGGAGCACTGTCACCTGTAAAACCCCACCCTCTCCCTCACTACCTTGAGAAATTGAAGAGGAGGATCAGACCCAACTTCAGGCTTCCCCCTCCCTTCCCAATAAGAGGAAGGGAACTTCAATGCTTAGTCACTTCCCATTGGGTTGGGCTTTGCCTAAGAATCTGAGTCACCACACAGGTGTCCAGGAGGGAGAGGTGCTGCCCAACATGACAAATCTTGCCCAGGAAGGAGATTATCCACTGGAAGTAAGGTATTGGGGGTTCAGGATCTGCTCCAAGCCTGACCTTGAGTGCTAAGAACCCCTGCTGCTCTTTGGTTTTTAGAGTCCCAGGCCAAGCATGAGGCCTCAGTGTCAACTTCCTTTCTTTCCCCTTCCTCTGCCTCCCACCCACAGGGAACCATCCTCCTGGTTTGCATCTCCCAGTAACTCAATGGGCAAAACCCCAACCCTCCTGAGAGTCTAAGAGTCTAGTTCCTTCCAGGGTTGGGTTAGTCACTTTTGGCTAGTTCTAAGAAGCCCCTGGACTAAGTAGAGAAACATAATGGACTAAAGAAAAAGGGGAGGGGGCAAGAATAAAGGGTAATGGGAGAAAAGAAAGGAAATACCACGTATGTTGCTCATACAGCAAAAATCAAGATGTACATATATAGATAGATAAATTCACAAAAAAAGATATAAGTAGAAGGGAGACTGTTGGTGGGGAGGGAAGGGATGGGGGAGTGAGGTCATGACAGAGTAAGGGGGAAGTGGACATGAGCAATGTACAATGAAATGCATGTATGAAAATGTTATAATGAACCCCATTAAGTTATACATTAAAAATTACCAATAATAAAAAAGAAAGAAACCCCTGGCATGACTAAGAGGTCCGGTCAGCAACTGAGTCTGCCTTGGGATTCAGCACTGTTATTGGTGCCCCTGCAGTCCCAGGCACAGTAACAACAATGGTATTTACCTTCCCTTCCTGAGTTGAGAATAAAGTCTAGGGCCTGAGGGACACCAATAAGAGTGCCCAAATCCCAAGGCAGACTCAATCGCTGACCAGACCTTTTAGCCATGCCAGAGGCTTCTTAGAACTGGCCAGAAGTGACTAACCCAATCCTGGGAGGACCTAGACTCTAGACTGGGGATTTCCACCTCTGCTTGACTTTCATGATCCCCCTAGCAACTGACTGTAGTAGGCTGAATAATGTCCTTTCAAAGATGTCCATATCTTAATCCCTGAGATCTATAAACATATGACCATGCAGATGTTATTAAGGAATTTGAGATGGAAAAATTATCCTGGGTTATCCAGGTGAACCTAATGAAATCACCAGGGTCCTAAAAGGAAAGCAGAAGGACTAGAATGAGTGAAGGGGATGTCTCTCTCCTCTCTCTCTCTCTCTCTCTCTCTCTCGATACTTGGGAGTTGAACCCTGGGCCTTGCATATACTTGGCAAGTGCTCTGCCAGCGGAATATTCCCTCAGCCCAATTTTTTATTTTTTGAGAAAAAAAAAAAAGAAAAAGGAAATGGAAAAGAAGGCCATTCGATTCTCAACATTCTACAGGTGCAATGGTGCATGCCTGACCTCAAAAAAAAAAAAAAAAAAAAAGAAAGAAAGAAAGAAAGAAAAAGAAAAAAGAAAGAAAGAACCACCGCCACGAATTTAGCTGCAAATACGACCTACCCTTCAACAATAAGGAAGAATAATTTAAAGGGTAGAAATACAAGCCAAGGGAACAGAACCTTGAGCCTCAGATTATTCCTCAGCCTTGAAATCCCAATGAGCTTGCCTAGATGGGTTTGAAATTGTAGGGAACTGATGACTTCTTTTCTCCTTCCATTTTGTCTTTTTCTGAGTGGGAATGTTTGTAACTGTTACCCTATGGCTGTCTCTGGGAGAGAATAAGTTGTTTCTTTAGTTTCACAGGTTTACAAATGGAAGGGAATTGTGCCTTAGTGTGGACTATACCTAGCACCTCACTCATTTCATGTTTAGATTACTTAGTGAGATTTGGAGCTTTAGAGCTGAGGAGATTTAAATGAGATTTTTGGACTGTGAGTTAATATTGTAATGGATTAAGATTTAAGGGGATATTGGGATGAAGTAAGCATATTATGCATGTGAGATAAATGTGAATCTTTGGAAGTTAAATGGCCGATGATGGTACAATCCTCCCTTTTTATATACCTCCTAATCTCTGGAATTTGTGTATATGTGGCTGTTAGCTTGTTGTGCTGCAGGGACTTGAGTGTTGCTGTGATGCTGAGAGCTATGCCACTGGGATTTCGGATGCCAACAGAGCCACCCATGGTGGACAGGTTTCAGCTGAGCTTCCAGACTAAGACAGCCACCCATGGTGGACAGGTTTCAGCAGAGTCCACCCATGGTGGACAGGTTTCAGCTGAGCTTCCAGACTAAGACAGAGTAGGGAGAAGAACCTGGTAGCCCACTCCTGAAACAATTAGCCATTGAAAACTCTGTGAATAGCAGAGAAACACAGTTGTAGTTAGTACCTCTCCAGTACCCTATGTACAACAGAATGAAACACTGCCTGACACTGTGCCATGTACATGATATTTTTTATGTTTAAGCCCATTGTTACAGCCACTGTGTCAATTCATCTAGTTGAGGGTCTTCTTTATCTTCGCTGACTCATCATTGTCCCAGATATGAGGCCCTTCTCCAGGTCCAGGTCCCGTCCCTCCTGATAACAAGTCCAAAATACATAAAGCAGTCTAGCCATCCTTACTTCCAAGGAGCACTCTGTTGCAATTCTTCTAGGATAGATCTGTTGGTTCTTTTGGCAGTCCATGATATATTCAATGTTCATCTCCAGCACCATAATCAAAATCATGAATTCTTCTCTTGTCTCCTTTATTCACTCACCAGTTTTCACAAACATATGATATGACCGAAAATCTCATGATATGAGTCAGGTGTACCTTAGTCTTCTATGTGATATCTTCCCTTTTCAATACCTTAATGAGATCTTTTGCAACAGCTTTTCCCAGTGCAATGTGTCTTGATTTCTTGACTGCTGCTTTCATGGGTGTTGATTGTAGAACCAAGTAAAGCAAAATCTTGGACACCTCAATCATTTCTCCATTTATCATGAAGTTGCTTACTAAGCCAGTTGTAAGGATTTTAATTTTCTTGATGTTGAGGTGCAACTCATACTGAAGGCTGTGTTCTTTGATTTTCATCAGCAAATGTCTCAAATCCTGTTCAGTTTCAGCAAGCAAAATTGTGTCGTCTGCATAATGCAGGTTGTTAATGAATCTTCCTCCCATCCTGGTGCCACATTCTTCTTCATAAAGTCCAGCTTCTTGGATTATTTGCTCAGCATAGAGATTGATGAGGTATAGTGAAAGGATATATCCCTGAAACACGTCTTTCCTGACTTTAAACCAAGCAGTGTTTCTTGTTGTTTGAACAACTGCCTCTTGGTCCATGTACAGAATCTTCATGAGTACAATTAAGTACTCTAGTATACCCATTCTTTACAATGTTATCCATAATTTATTGTGATCCACACAGCCAAATGCCTTTGCATAATCAATAAAACATAGATAGACATCATTTTGGTATTCTTTGTTTTCGGCCAGTATCCATCTGACATCAGCAATGATGTCCCTGGTTCCACACCCTCTTCTGAATCTGGCTTGATTATCTGGTAGTTCCTTATCAATATACTGCTGCAGTCACTTTTGAATGCTCTCTAGCAAAATTTTACTTGCATGTGATATTAATGACATCATTCGATTATTTCCACATTCAGTTGGAACTCTTTCATGGGAAATGGCACAAATATGGATCTTTTCCAGTCAGTTGGCCAGGTTGCTGTATTCAAAATCTCTTGGCATAAACAGCTGAGCACCTCCAATGCTACATCTATTTGTTGAAACATCTGAATTGGTAGTCCATCAATTCCTGGAGCCTTCTGTTTCACCAGTGCCTTCAAGGCAGCTTCCACCTCTTCCTTCAGTACCATTGGTTCCTGATCATATGCAACCTCTTTAAATGGTTGATCATCTATCAATTCATTTTGGTATAATAACTCTGTGTATTCCTTCCATCTTTTGATGTTTCCTGTGTCATTTAATATTTTCCCTATATAATCCTTTATTGCCACTCAAAGCTTGAATTTTTTTCTTTAATTCTTTAAGCTTCAGAAAAACAGAGCATGCTCTTCCCTTTCGGTTTTCTATCTCCTGCTCTTTGCATGTATCATTATATCAGATTTTGCCTTCTCAGGCTGCCCTTTGAAATCTTCTGTTTAGTTCTTTAATTTTGTCATGTCTTCCTTTTACTTTAGCTGCTCAACATTCAAGGTCAAATTTCAGAGTCTCTTTTGATAATTCTTCTGGTGTTTGATCACTAGTGTCTAATGCATCAAATCTGTTCTTGAAATGTACTCTGAACTCAGGTGGGATATACTCAAGGTCATATCTTGGCTCTTGTACACTTGTTCTAATTTTCTTCAGTTTCAGTTAGAACCAGCATATGAGCAGTTGAGGATCTGATCCACAATCAGCACCTAGTCTTGTTCTGACTTCTAATCTTGAGTTTTTCCATCGTCTTTTTCCACAAATGCAGTCAATTTTGTTTCTGTATGGTCCATATGGTGAATGTGTATACTCACTGTTTATGTTGGTGGAAAAATGTATTTACAATGAAAAAGTCATCGGTCTAACAAAATTCTATCATGTGATCTCCTGCGTCATTTCTGTCACTAAGGTCATATCTTCCAACTACTGAGCCTTCTTCTTTGTTTCCAACTTTTGCATTCCAGTCATCAGTAATTATCAGTGCATCCTGATTTTATGTTCAATTTCAGACTGCAGAAGCTGGTAAAAATCTTCCCTTTCTTCTTCATCTGTGGCCTTAGGGATAGGTGCATAAATTTGAATAATAATCACATTAACTGGCCTTCCTTATAGGCATATTCACATTTTTCTATCACCTACACCATTGTACCTCAGGACAGATTTTTAGATGTCTTTTTTGATGATGAATACAACCCTATTTCTCTTTAAGTTGTCATTCCCAGCATAGTAGACCATATGATTATCTGATTCAGAATGGCCCCAATACCAGTCCATTTTAGCTCAGTGATGCCTAGAATGTCAATGTTTATGCGCTCCATTTCACTTTTGATGATTTCTAATTTTCCTAGATTCATACTATGTGCCTTCCATGTTCCATTTATTAATGGATGTTTACAGTTGTTCCTCCTCATTTTGAGTCATGCCACATGAACAAATGGAGGTCTTTGGAGCTTTACTCCATTCCCATCATTAAGGTTGACTCTACTTTGAGGAGACAACTCTTCCCCAGTCATCTTTTGAGTGGCTTTCAACATGGGGGTGGCTCATTTTCCAGCACTATATCTGACAGTGTTTCTCTGCCACTCACAAGGTTTTCAATGGCTAATTGTTTCAGAATTGGGCTGCCAGGTCCTTCTCCCTAGTCTTAGTCTGGAAACTCAGTTGAAATCTCTCCACCATGGGTGTCTCTGCTGGTATCCATACCGGTGGGATAGCTTTTAGCATCAAAGAAACACACAAGCCCCCACAGTATGGCAAACCGAGACAAGTGGGGAACTGTTAAATACAGTGCCAGAAAATGAGGCCCCCCAGACTGGAAAGCATTCAAGAAACAACTGCGGAAGAGTTGCCTCCTCAAAATATAATCAACCTTAATGATAGGAATGGGCTGGGATTTAGCTCAGTTGGTAGAACACTGTGCTGCAGTCTCTAAGGATCCGAGTTCAATTCCCAGCACCGCAAAAATGGGAGAAGGACCTGGCAATCCACTCCCAAGGCAATCCCGAAACAGTCAGCCATTGAAAACCCTATGAGGGTCGCTATGAGTTGGATACCGACTCAACGACACCTAACAACCAACAAATGATAGGAATGGAGTAAAGCCCTTGGGACGTTCTATTGATATGTCGTGACTCAAAATGAAAAGAAATATAGTGGCTGCAACATTAAACCCAAACATAAAAAGATCATGTGCGTGGCACAGTGTTATGTAGTGTTTCATCCTGTTGTACATAGGGTCAGTATGAGTCATATCTGACTTGATGGCATCCAACAACAACAACAATCCCTGGAATCTGCGAATGTGTTAGTTTACACGGTACAGGAGACTTTGCAGATGTGGTTAAAGATCTTGAGAAAAGAAGATTTCCCAGATTACCCAGGTGGCCAGTGTAGTCCCAGCATATGAGGGGGTAATTATAAGAGGGAATGGGAGGTCAGAGTGAGAAAAGATGTGCTGACGGAGGTGAAGGTCAGAATGAAATTAGAGCAGACTCTAGAAGCTAGAGAAGGAAAGGAAATTGATTCTCCCCTGAAGACTCTGTAAGGAACCCAGCACTGCTGTCTCATTCTGAATTTCTGAACTTGAAAGTTATTAAATAAGATATTTTTGTTATTTTAAGCCATTAAGTTTATGGTAACTTGTTACAGCAGCAATAGGAAATCAATATACTAACCTCTTCCTACACCAAGCTCCACACCATTCTAAGCCAACTATTCACTCTCCCACCTGGAACCCTTTTCACCTATTTCTCCTCTATTTCCAGCAGGAAAAATCCTAGTGGGCCTCTCCCATAGGCTTCCACCAGTAGTGTCCTTAGGACTCTTTTATTTCCTTCTGTTTCCCAACCCTTCCCTGTTCTGCATATCCCCTTTACCTATTGGTGTTTAACTCTACACATTAAAATCATGATTGGCAGGGAAGGTGTTAAAAATATTGAAGCCCCACCTCAGATCCAGTTAAGCTAGACTCTAGAAGTGGAACTCCAGTTATCAGGTAATTTTTTAAAGCTCTCTAGGTAATTCTAATATGCAGCCAGCATTGAGAATGCCTGTTGCTCATTGGTTATCCAACTTTAGCATGCCAAAGTATTACCTAGAGGACTCTGAATGTAGATCTCAGGGTCTCAGGCCCAAGTCTGATTGAGTACATTTGATGTGGGCTCAGAATCCTGCTCGTCTAACTACATCCCCAGAGGTTCAGATTGGGTGACATCAGATTGGGAGTGGTATTTCCATAGCCCTTTTGTCTCCTCTCTTCCCAGGGGACTTAGCTAATTGATAAGAAGAATTCTTGGATCAATGATTCTTAATCTTTGATGAATATCAGAATACCTACTGAGTTTACTAAAAATATAGTTGTCCAAATGCCAGCCCAGGTTTTTTTTAAAACACGTTTTGCATAACAAGTTCCACAGGGGGTTGGGATACATACTGAAGCTTGAGAATCAGTGCCTCAAACAGTTGTTCTCAAACTTGACATTGCCACAGAATTCCCTGCAGGGCTTGTTAAAATGCACATTGCTGGACTCCACCTCTAAAGTTTCTGGTTTAGGAGATCTGGGATGGGACCTGATAATTCGCATAACTAACAAGTGACTGGTGATCCAGAAGTTGCTATTTTGGCGACTGTATTTGAAGAATTGCTGTGTTAGATTGATGTTCTAAACAAAGTGTTTATCCCACTCTGTGTTCCCATTCTATCATTCCTCCTCATTTTCTCAGCCATTAGAGAGTTTAGTTGAGGAGAGAGAACAGGCTGGGGGAAGTACTTAAGCAGGTCTTGACTTGAGTGGACTATAGGAGGGGACTTTGAGGGAAAGACTTCTAGGGAGCTGGTCACTGAGGCATCCTGGCATACTTCTAACAGCTCTCCAAGCCCAGGGATGGTGGCCCAATTCCACTGGGGAATAAAAGTGATCTGATCTATAGCAATTAATTCTACCTGTGCAGCCCCATTAGGGCTCAAAACTTACAGATTTTCAGGCATAATCTCAGCTTGTGTTGATTGTAAGAGGTGTGCAGCTATAGTGAGGAATAAGAAAAAAATCTGAGATTGGAGCTGACACTTTTTAAGATAGTTAAGGGGAAAGTTAAGTTAGAGCTATAGAGTTCTGATCTCCCAGCTTATACGTACTCTGGAAAGAAAGAACTAAAGAGATCATAAATTAAGGATGTGAAGAGTCAGAGGAGAGAGATAAGTCATTCCTGTTCCTTTATATGAGGAGGAAATAAGAACTTCAGAGCAACTGGCCAACCACAGAACGGAAGAATGTAGGCATTGGGCTGGGAACCCCACTAGCCAGAGTTCTCACAAAATCTCCATTCCTATACCCTACATGGCTAGAACTGGTCATCTACTAATTGCATATGACCTGTACTGGAAGTCACACTTCCGTTTTAAGAAGTCAGAAGTCAAACAGCTAGGTCCAACATCTGCTGATCTCTTTATATACACCAGAGACTCATTCAACTAATTCACTGACAGTACATTTCAGGACAGGAGATTTTGGAGAAGTTCCTGGAGTAAGAACTGCAGTCATAGGGCTGAACATACCTGGGATATTTAGGGAACAAGAATTAGTCCATGGAGGCTTGGATATCATGACTGCTTGGTGATTAGGGTGGTGAGGAAGTTCTCCAGTTGAGTGGGCAGAGTCAGATGTCATTAACAAGGCTAGTGGCCCTGAGGTACTGATCTCCAGAGTGCTATGAGTCAGTGGTAACTCTAGTGTGGCCAACCACCTATTGTTATGCTGTTAGGTGCCATTGAGTGGAGTCCAACTCATAGCGACCCTCATAGGGTTTTCAATGGCTGACTGTTTCAGGATTGCCTTAGGAGTGGGTTATCATGTCCTTCTCCCATTTTGCGGTGCTGGGAATCAAACTCAGGACCTCAGAGACTGCAGAGCAGTGCTTTACCAACTGAGCAAAATCCCAGCCCCCTAACCACCTATTAGATATGGCTTTTTTATTTTCAGTACTGGGGGGTGAACTCAGAGTCTCATAGATGTTAGGCAAGTGCTCTGCCACTGAGCTGCACTCTATCCCCTTTCCTATTTATTTTGAGCAGAGTCTCATTAACTTGTGCAGGCTGTCTCTGGCCTCAAGCTAGAGATCCTCCTGCTTCAGCCTCTCTGGTCACTGGGATTTATATGTGGCTTTAGGGAAATTACTTATAGTGAAGTCTCACTTTCTCACTTGTAAAATTATACAGTTGCCTTATCTGTCTGAAGGCAGGAGACTAAACCAAATGGTACCTCCTTCTCCTCCCACTCCTAGATAGGCACCAAGTCTATTCTATCTTCAAAAAATTTCCCTATCTATGCTTTTCCCTTATGCCCTATGGCCATCACCATGATTCACACACTCTTTTTTTTTTTTTTTTTTTTGGTGGTACTTGGGGTTGAACCCAGGGCCTCGCACTTGCATGCTTTGCAAGTGCTGGACCACTGAGCTGCACCCCCAGCCCATTTTTTTTTACTTTTTGAGACAGGGTGTTGCTAAGTTACGCAGACTACCTCTGGTCTCGAACTTGTAATCCTCCTGCCTCCGCCTCCCGAGGCGCTGGGATTACAGGCGTGTGCCACTGTGCCCAGCTCTGATTCACACACTCTTTAGCTCCAATATGGCTAATTGTAGTCTCCAGATAGGTTTTCCATGCTCATAGTCTCACCTAGCCCCACGAAACTTCTTTTGATCAGTCTCTCACACTCCTGCCAAACTGCTCCAAACACTTTAATGACTCCCCATCACAAAGTCCAAAGTCTCTCATGTGGCAAGCACAGTTCTCTAGGCTCTTTCATCTCCAATGTAGGCTCCTACCTTATCCACTTAGACTACCTGCAGTTCTTTGAGTGCCCATGCTTCCTCCTTCCTCCTCACCTTTGCACACGCTATTCCTTTTGCTTTACTCAGTATCATTTCTTTCTTCCTTTGCTTTTTTTTTTTTTTTTGTATGTGTGTGTATGTTCGTGCAGTACTTGGGGGCTGAACTGAGGGCCTCACACGTACTTTGGAAGTGTTCCACCACTGGGCAGGACCTCCAGCCCATTTTTTATTTTTGTATTTTGAGTCAGGGTCTCTCTAAATTATGCATGCTCCCTCTGGCTTCAAACTTGCCATCCTCCTTCCTTCATCTCTGCCTCCACCTCCTGAGTCACTGGGATTACAGGCATGTACCACCATGGCTGGCAAGATGGGCCTTCTTAGCCCAAGTTAGTGAGGTTTGGGGTCTGGAAGAAAATTTGAGAGATTCATTGATTCACTGATTTATCTTTCACTCATTCATTTGAAACACTTGTTGAGTGTTGGCCATGGGCCTGGCACTCTGCTGCGTGTTGGGTATAGAAATGAAAGCCCAGTCTCAGCCTCAATGTGCTAAAGATCAAGTGGGGGAAAGACAAGTAATTGAACAGAATAAATTGAGAGCATCACAATGAGGAAGATGTGCAAGATGGGCATGGGTGACTGAGAGAGCAATGTGGAGAAGGTGATCTTGAGTGGAGCCTTAAAAGGCAAATAAGGCCGAGGTGTGGTGGCACCTACCTGTGATCCCAGGAACCCAGAGGCAGAGGCAGGAGGATCACAAGTTCAGGCCAGAACAGCCTGGGTAACTTAGTGAGACCTGTCTCAAGATAAAAAGTAAGAAAATGAGCTGGGGGTGGGGCTCAGTGGTAAAGTGCTTGCAAAAGTATGTGTGAATCCAGGGTTCAGCTCCCCAGTACTGAAAAAAAAAAAAAGTGCCCATCTACTTTTAAGAGTGTGTTGTTGTATTGTTTTGTTTTGAGATATAGTCTTGTTGTGTAGCCCAAGATGGCCTTGAACTCTCCATCCTCCTGCCCCAGCCTTCTGAGTACTGGGATTACAAGTGTGTACCACCATACCCAGGTCGTTTAGCAGGGATTTTTTTATTGGTTCATTATTGGTTTTGTTTTAATATAAACTTCTTTGGACTAGTAGGACATTAAAGGGTTTTTTTCCTCCCTTAATGGGTAAATGATGATGGGGTACAGAGTAATACATCACTGGCTTTTTCCATTATGCAACCATTACATCACTTTTGGTTATGCATTTATCAACTTACAAGGTTTATGGAGCCTTTGGACTAATATATAGTAAAACTCAAGTGCACATTTGGGTTATATTCCCCTATTTTTCCAATGTACTCATGATAATTGTGCATTTTTATATATCAACTTATGTATAGGATTTTTTTCTTCCTGTAAGTAAGATGCAGCTCCCACATATGAGTGAGAACATATAGTATTTCTCTTTTGGAGCTTGTGTTTGTTCACTTAAGATAATGTTCTCCAGTTCCGTCTATTTTGCTGCAAATGACATTATTTCATTTTTTATTCCTGAGTAGTATTCCATTGTGTATATATACCATAATTTTTCCCTCCATTCTTCTGTTGATGGACATCTTGGTTGGCTTCATATCCTTCCTATTGTGAGAAGTGCTGCATCAGATGGAGATGCAGGTGTCTCTCTGGTATGATGACTTATCTCCCTCTGCGTATATTCCCAGTAGTGGTATAGCTGGGTTGTATGACAGTTCTATTTTTGGTTTTCTAAGGTATCTCCATATTGATTTCCAAAGTGATTGAACCAATTTACAGTCCCACCAACAGTGTAAGAGGGTTCCTTTTTCTCCACAACCTCACCAGCATATGTTATTATTTGTTTTGTTGATCTTGGCCATTCTTACTGGAGTTAGGTAGAATCTCAGAGTTGTTTTGATTTGCATCTCCCTAATGGGTAGGGATATTGAGCATTTTTCATGTGCTTCTTAGCCTTATGAACTTCTTCATATGAAAACTGTCTGTTCAATTCCTTTGCCCGCTTGTGTATTGGATTATTTGTTGTCTTGGGATTTGCTTTCTTGAGTTCTTTGTAATTTCTAGAAATTAGTCCTCTGTCAGATGTGCAGGATGTGATTTTCTCCCATTCAGTGGATTCTTCCTTAATTCTATTGATTGTTTCCTTTGCTTTACAGAAGCTTTTTAATTCCATATAATCCCATTTGTCTATTCTTGGTGTGAGTTCCTGAGCAACTGGAGTCTTATTAAGGAAATGCTTTCCTATGCCTATGTGTTAGAGCATGTTTCCTATCTTTTCTTCTAGTAGTTTTAAGGTTTCTGGTTTTATGTTGAGATCTTTTATCCATTTCGAGTTGACTTTTGTGCAAATTGAGAGGTGCTGGTCTGTTTTCATTGTTCTGAAGGAAGAAATCCAAGTTTCCCAGCATCATTTGTTGAAGAGGCTATCTTTTCTCCAATTTGCATGGTTAGCTCCTTTGTCAAAGATCAGGTAGCTATAAATGCTTGGGTGTATCTCTGGGTCTTCAATTCTGTTCCAGTGGTCTTCAGGCCTATTTTTGTGCCAGTGCCAAGTTGTTTTTGCTACTATAACCCTGTAGTATAGTTTAAAGTCAGGGATTGTGATCCTGCCTGCACTAGTTTTGCAGCTTATGATTGTTTTGGCTACGCATGGTCTTTTGTGTTTCCATACGAATTTTAGATAATTTCTTTCTATTTCTGCAAAGTTTGTCACTGAAATTTTAATGGGGATTGCATTAAATCCATAAATTGCTTTTGGTAGTACAGCCATTTTAATAATGTTGATTCTCCCAATCCACGAGCAGGGGAGGTCCTTCCATCTTCTAGTATCCTCTGTGATTTCTTTCTTTAATGTTTTCAAGTTTTCCTTGTAGAGATCTTCAGGGTCTTTGGTTAGATTGATTCCTAAGTATTTAAGTTTTTGGTGGGCTGTCATGAAGGGGATTGTTGCCTTAATTTCCTTCTCTTCCTGTTCACAGTTGGTGCAAAGGAAGGCTACTGATTTTTGAGTGTTGATTTTTATCCTGCTACTTTGCTTAAGGATTGAATTAAGTCTAAAAGTTCTCTAGAGGAGTTTTTGGGGTCCTCTAGGTAAGGGATCATGTCATCCCCCAATAAGGATTATTTTACCTCTTCTTTGCCTATTTGTATCCTTTTGATTTCTTTCTCTTGTCTGATTGCTCTGGCTAGGGCTTTGATCACAATATTGAATAAGATAGGAGAGCATGGACATCCTTGTCTTGTTCCTGATCTTAGAGGAAATGGTTTTAATTTTTCCCCATTTAATATGATATTGGCAGTAGGTCTGTCATAAATGGCCTTTGATGATGTTGAGATGTTTCCCTATTATGCCTATCTTCTCCAGGGCTTTTATCATGAAAGGATGTTACATTTTGTCAAAGACCTTCTTAGCATTGATTGAGATGATCATGTGGTTTCTGTTTGCAAGTCTCTTGATATGTTGAATTACATTGATAGATTTTCATATGTTGAACCAGCTTTGTATCTGTGGAATAAAGCCCATTTAGTCAAGATATGTTGTTGTTGTTAGGTGCCATCGAGTTGGTATCCAACTCATAGCGACCCTACATACAACAGGCGAAACACTATTGTCAGTGCTTCTCTGCTGTTTATAGGGTTTTCAATGGCAGATTGATTTTTGGGAGTGAGTTGCTGGGTCCTTCTCCCTAGTCAAGATATAGCATCTTTTTTATATGTTGCTGAATTCAGTTTGATGGGATTTTGTTAGGAATTTTTGCTTCTATGTTCATCAGAGAAATTGGTCTATAATTTTCTTTCTTAGATGTGTCCTTGCCTGGTTTAGGTATCAGGGTGATGGTGGTTTCACAGAATGACTTTGGGAATGCCCCTTCCTTTTCTACTTTTTGAAATAGCTTGAGGAGAATAGGTATTAATTCTTTGAAGGTTTGATAGAATTCTGCTGTGAGCCCGTCAGGGCCTGGGCTCTTCTTTGTTGGGAGGCTTTTTATTACCTTCTTCATTTTAGTGTATGTAATGGGTCTGTTTCCCCCACGCGTCTGTCAGTTTGCCGCACTGTGGGGGCTTGTGTGTTCTGATGAGGCTGAAAGCTCTGCCACTGTAACCTCGGACATGAGCAAGGTTACCCATGGTGGACAGGTTTTCAGCTGAGCTTCCAGACAAAGAAAGAGTAGGGAGTAGGACCTGGCGAGCCACTCCCGAAACAACTAGCCATTGAAAACCCTCTGGATAACAAAGAGACACTGTCAGATATAATGCCGGAAAATGAGGCCCCCAGGTTGGAAGGCACTCAAAAGACTACTGGGGAAGAGTTGCCTCCTCCAAGTAGAGTCTACCGTGATGACGGAAATGGAGTAAAGCCCCAGGGTGCTCAACTTGCTCATGTGGCATGACTCAAAATGAGGAGAAACAACTGTAAACATCCATTAATAATTGGAACATGGAATGTACGTAGTATGAATCTAGGCAAATTAGAAATTGTTAAAAGAGAAATGGAGTGCATAAACTTTGACATTCTAGGCATCAGTGAGCTAAAATGGACCGGCATAGGCCATTTTGAGTCAGACAATCATATGGTCTACTATGTTGGGAATGATAAACTAAAGAGAAATGTGGTTGCATTCATCATCAAAAAAGACATTTCAAGATGTGTCCTGAAATACAATGTTGTCAGTGATAGAATAATATCCATATGCCTACAAGGAAGGCCAGTTAATATGACTATTATTCAAATTTATGCACCCACCACTAAGGCCACAAATGAAGAAAGGGAAGACTTCTATCAGCTTCTGCAATCTGAAATAGAACAAACATGCCATCAAGACATACTGATAATCACTGGTGACTGGAACGCAAAGGTTGGAAACAAAGAAGAAGGCTCAGTTGTTGGAAAATATGGTCTTGGTGACAGAAATGAAGCTGGAGATCGCATGATAGAATTTTGTCAGACCAATGGCCTTTTCATTGCAAATATATTTTTTCAACATCATAAACAGAGACTATACACATGAACTTCACCAGATGGAACATACAGGAATCAAATTGACTACATATGTGGAAAGAGACGATGGAAAAGCTCTGTACAAAATGTCAAAACAAGACCAGGTGCTGACTGTGGATCAGACCATAAACTTCTCATATGCAAGTTCAAACTGAAGCTGAAGAAAATTAGAACAAGTATACGAGAGCCACGGTATGACCTTGAGTATATCCCACCTGAGTTCAGAGACCACCTCAAAAATAGGTTTAATACATTAGGCACAAATGACAGGAGACCAGAAGAGTTGTGGCATGACGTAAAAGATATCATTCAAGAAGGAAGCAAAAAGTTCTTAAAAAGACAAGAAAAAAAGAAAAGACCAAATTACATGTCAAAAGAGACACTGGACCTTGCCCTCGAACGTCGAACTTCGAGCAGCTAAAGCAAAAGGAAGACATGATGAAGTTAAGGAACTAAACAGAAGATTTCAGAAGGCAGCTCGAGAAGTCAAAAACAAATATTATAATGACATGTGCAAAGAGCTGGAGGCAGAAAACCAAAAGGGAAGAGCATACTCTGTGTTTCCCAAGCTTAAGGAAGTAAAGAAAAAATTCAAGCCTCGAGTGGCAGTAGTGAAAGATTCTACAAGGAAAATATTAAATGATGCAGCAAACATCAAAAGAAGATGGGAAGAATACACAGAGTCATTATACAAGAAAGAATTGGTAGATGACCAACCATTCCAAGAGGTTGCATATGAAGAGGAACCAATGGTGTTGAAGGACGAAGTGGAAGCTGCCTTGAAAGAACTGGTGAAACACAAGGCTCCAGGAATTGATGGGATACCAGTAGAGATGTTTCAACAAACAGATGCAGCACAGGAGGTGTTAACATATTTATGACAACAGATCTGGAAAACAGCTACTTGGCCAACTGACTGGAAGAGATCCATATTTGTGCCTATTCCCAAAAAAGGGGATCCAACTGAATGTGCAAACTATTGGACAATATCATTAATATCACATACCAGCAAAATTCTACTAAAGATCATTCAGAAGCGACTGCAGCAATACATAGACAGGGAATTACTGGAAAATCAAGCGGGATTCAGAAGAGGGCGAGGAACCAGGGACATCATTGCTGATGTCAGGTGGATATTAGCTGAAAACAGAGAATATCAGAATGGTGTCTATCTATGTTTTATTGACTATGCAAAAGCATTTGATTGTGTGGATCATAACAAATTATGGATAACAGTTCAGAAAACGGGAATACCAGAGCACCTAATTGTGCTCATGAGAAATCTGTACATGAACCAGGAGGCAGTTGTTTGACCAGAACAAGGAAACACTGAGTGGTTTAAAGTTGAGAAAGGTATGCGTCAGGGCTGTATACTTTCACCCTATCTCTTCAATTTATACGCTGAGCAAATAATCCGAGAAGCTGGACTTTATGAGGAAGAACGTGGCATCAAGATTGGAGGAAGACTCATTAACAACCTGCGTTATGCAGATGACACAACTCTGCTTGCTGAAACTGAAGAGGATTTAAAACATTTACTGATGAAGATCAAAGATCATAGCCTTCGATATGACTAAACATCAACAAAACAAAAATCCTTACGACTGGGTCAGCATGCAACTTCACAATAAATGGAGAAAAGATTGAGGTTGTCCAAGATTTTGCTTTGCTTGGCTCTATAATCACCACCCGTGGAAGCAGCAGTCAAGAAATCCAAAGACGCATTGCTCTAGGAAAAGCTGTGGCAAAAGATCTCTTTAGGGTATTGAAAAGCAAAGATGTCACATTGAAGATGAAGGTGCGTCTGACTCATGCCATGGTATTTTCAGTGGCGTCATATGGTTGTGAAAGCTGGACATTGAACAAGAGAGACAGAAAAAGAATTGATGCTTTTGAATTGTGGTGCTGGACACCTCTATTGAGTATACCATGGACTGCCAAAAGAACCAACAAATCTGTCCTAGAAGAAGTGCAACCAGAGTGCTCCTTGGAAGCAAGAATGGCCAGATTGCGTCTTACATATTTCGGACATGTAGTCAGGAGACATCAATCCCTGGAGAAGGACATCATGTTTGGGAGAGTGGCAGGTCAACGCAAAAGAGGAAAACCCTCCACCAAATGGATTGACACAGTGTCTGCAACAATGGGCTTAAACATAAATAAGATCGTTTGCCTGGCACAGAATTGGCACGTGTTTTGATCTGCTGTACATAGGGTCGCTATGAGTCGGACTCGACTTGACGTCACATAACAACAACAACAACAATGGGTCTGTTTAGATTGCTTAAGGACATTAAAGTTAATGAGTTATTTTAGACCTTGACTAGGTGATCAAGCAGAACAAGTGGGTATTTAAAAATAGCAAAGAGAACAAATATAAAGCCAGAGGTGGAGAGGGCACCAGAAAGAAATGTAACTCATATTTCCTTTGAAATACAAATAATATTGTCTCCATTGTACATATTTCTTCACAAAGAACTTTCACCTACTTTATTTAATGATGCCTCAATTCTGAAAGGTGGGTTGAATGGGTGTTATTATTAACTATATTGTATATGTAAGGCATTAAAATATTTGTTATACTATAGGAAACGGTTAGTGATAAAATAATCAAAGGATAAAAGATACAAGATATATGTAGGACATGATATAACTGTTTTAAAAAAAGAAGATGGAAAGAAATACATCACAATGTATTCATTCAACAAATATTAGGTGTCTGCCATATTCCAGATATCATGCTAGGTACTAGGGATAAAATGGTGATCAAAAACACACTGTCTTTGACCTCATGGAGGATACACTTTGGTGGGGGAAAACCCAACATTAATCAAACAATGAAGCAAAGGTAAAATTGCAACAGTGATAAGTGCATCAGACAGGTACAATGAAACTATAAGTACATGTTGTTGTTAGGTGCCATAAAGTCAATGTCCAACTCATAGCAATCCTATGTACAACAGATGAAACACTATTGTCAGTGCTTCTCTACTATTCATAGCGTTTTCAATGGCTGATTCTTTTTTGGGTTGCCAGGTCCTTCTCCCAAGCCTACAGCACCTGGTGTTCCCAGGTGGTCTCCCTTCCAACTATTAACTAGGCCCAATCCTGCTTAGCTTCAGAGATCTGACAGGATCAGATGCCACAGTGGTACAGCTGCAGGGCCATAGCCACATAGGGGGCTCTTGTATAGATATAGGCAGCCCAAG